>CADCXT010001102.1:600000-807228 GCA_902806775.1 Microtus agrestis
TTTAAAATAAATAACCTCTCTAACAATCTAATTCCAAACTGGTGTGGGATTGTTTGTGACTTACGCCTTCACATCCTAATAGGGCTATGTAAAATGGCACTGTGGGTGATTTATACTATAATAGTCAAACTAAAGAAGTTTCGGAGAAAAGAATATGAGTAAGTGGTATAGAGACAATTCTTGTGATATTTTGACAAAAAAAAATGGTTGCTTTTTGTCCTTGTCCTAAAATTCTGCCAGAGGTTTAACTGAAGAGTTTTGAATTTAATGACATTGAAGGAAATTTCAAGACAACATAATATTGACAGCATTGTGTCCATCTCATTCATATCTATAATGAAAAGAATATGCTAGACAAAGAGAAATATAAAATAGACAGTTTGAGGAGAAAAAGAAAACCAGGTAGTATAATGTTGGAGCCAAGTCCAGCTGTAATCTAGCTCAAGGAGATAAAAAAATTTTAAAAAAAAAAACTTTTGCTAAATGGAATGAAGGGAGTAGTGATCTCAGGTCAGCTCTTCACCAGCTAAACTTTCAACTTTTGAAAAGGAATTAAGAAAAGTTTCAACAATGAAGAAAACCATAAAACAGAAGACTGATGCAAATACATATGAATAGGGGTTGGGAAATAGTTCCAGTTGTAGTAAGGAGCCAAACTTGACATCTATGGTCATGATGCTCTGGCTTTAGAGTCAAGAATACAAAAAAGGTTATGGAACCTCTCTCTGTGTAAGATCAAGAATGTGTAAGGTGTTGCATACATTGCATAAAACTTTAAGTGTTAAAACTGGGTTATGATGGACTCCTCAAGGTGTTGCTAGAGATGCCGGGGTCATGATATACTTGCCAGAGAAAGCTGACTGTGAAAATATCTCAAAGAAGATAAATTTGTTGCAGTCAACAACTCTTTTACATCAGACATGGAGTAGTGGAATTTGCAGTTTGTTCTGATGGCTTTTGGCCTTGCTGTGGTTCAGTGTTTTCTCACTATGGTACCTTTTCAATTTTTTGGAATGGTGCTGCATTTTCTATGCTATTGTATATTGGAAATAGATGATCTGCTTTTTAATTTTTATTTTACAAGCAGTTATACTAAAAAATACAGCCATGAGTTTTAGAAGAGACTGAAATTTAGACCTTTGAACATTGTTGAGAATGAAAGATAATTCAGACTTTTGAGTTTGGATTGAATGTGGTGATGCGAATAAAAATGGCCCCCATAGACTCAAATTTTTGATGTGTGCTTAGTCATAATGGTTTAGCACCATATGATAAATATTATTAGGTGTGACATCAATCTGACAAGGTGTGGCTTTTATGGAACAAGTGTCAATGGGGGGTTGGTCTCTGAGGTTTCAGAAGCCCATATCACATCCAGTCTCTTTTTATGCTGGATGCTATGGATCATTGATGTAGTTCTCACTTCTTCAGAACTATACCTGCCATGCTTGTTAAGTTCCCTACCATGATGATAATGGATTAAGCCACAAAAACTATAAATAATCCCCAAATAATTGTTTGCCTTCATAATAATTACAATTTTCATGGTGTCTCATGACAGCAACAGAAAAGTGACTAAGTAATATGTGTCCATCCATAAACTAAATAGGCATGAGTTACCTAATATTGTGGTTTTAGACTCTTGATAAAAAAGTATTATTACATTTAAAATGCATTAACTTAAAAGATCTCAACTCTGGATGAATTAAACATATTTCATATTTTATACCCAGAATCAATTAGCAGTTATTTAAGATGATATGTATATTAATTATTTTGATTGTGATGAACAAAAGCTTATCAAAACATCATACTGTTGTTTACTTATTTCTTCCTAGTTGAAGCCTATATTTCTTGAGGGAGAAGACGTAAAAATTGTTGTCAACTGAGCCAAGTGTCAGTCTCCCTACCTCAAACCAATTAAGAAAAAATCCTCCCACCTATGCACACAGGTCAAGCTAGTCAAGATAATTTGTCATTGATACCTTCTTCCCATGTGTGAATTTTCAATTTATTAAGTCCATGATCAAAAACAACCATAGTAAGAAAGTCCTTTATCTGGAGTTGTCTCAAATCGTTCATCTTGCCTATTACCAAAATCAGCTGTCATATCATGACTTGTTTGAATATGTTTAACTTAAATTGTCATTATACCTTGTTATATCAAAGTCTTTATATGCAAAAATATTGCTCAAGTTTCAAAAACAACATTTGTAACTTGATGTTTAATAACAGTTAATTGAAAAAGTGATTAACATTGTCAAATGAGACTTAAGAACCACACAAGAAGAGGCAATCCATGACAGCTACTGGAAACTTATCCAACTACCAGTGGCTAGTAAGAACGTAGACCTTAGAAGAGAAACTACTGTTGCCAGTTTATTAAACCAGCATAATCCTACCTGCATTCTAAATACTTATCCTTATAGACACTGGTAAGTATAGTTCACACTCCTCATCAAAGAAGCTACTGTTTTCAACAGATGAAGATTTTTATGGAAATCCAATGTTCATAAAAATGCAGGGAAAAACTGAGTGTTCAGTATCCAGTCCCACTGTGTACATATAAAACACAAACTCCATACCTAAGGCCCAGGAAACTGTGGAAATGGTAAAAAGGTTGTAAGAGACAGAGGACCAATAAGCATGTTGCAAAGAGTGTGTTATAGATATAACAGGGATTCCATAGCCCTAACAATTCAATAAGAATTATGTTATACATGAAGAAATTTCCCTAGTTTATATAATCAAGTATATAAATACACCAAAGAACTGATACATGCTGTTCTCATGCTTAAAGATACAATGTAACGTTGGACCCAAAATTCTTCAGTAATTATACCAGACATTAGAAACCACTGTAAATGAACCAAACAGTAGCCACGTTAGATGCATTTCATGATGCAGGATGATCATGATAATGGGAATATTTCTGTAAAAAAAAAGAAACATTTTTAAAAGTATAAAGACAGCAAATGCTGAATGAATTCTTTTGGGCATATTAACAATAAGCTATGTAGCAAAAAGGACATAATTATAATCCAAGTACTAGGAATGTGATGTCAGTACAGCACCAGATCAAGACCTGCCTGAATGCTATAATAAATGCTAGGTTTTTATAGTTGAACTGACCCGTTTCACAAAGAGAAAAAAGAGTAAAAATCTATTCATGCAAAAATAGTATCAGGTTAAAACAATGTAAAAAGAATTAAGGTTAAGTACTCAAAATGCTTCTCTTTGTAGATAAATTTATTTTAAAATCAATGTACCACTGAAAAGTATTAACAATGATAAGCAGGATGAGGTTATGTTGCTGCTAAATGATAGAGAAAAGGAAGAAGTATATTTGCTACCCTTGTTATGTCATCACTTAAGTATCTATTGCTATACAACATTTACTTGTAATTTCATGATGACATGAAAATGTGGCTAATGACTGTGTTAATTTTCATAGAAATGAGGATGAATCTATTTTTTTAGACTAGATATAGAGAAGTTTATTTAATTTTATGACAAAGGAAAAAAAACAAATCTCAAACAAATTTTTAAATATGGCTGTGAATGCAAACAAATAGTTTTTCCTATCAATGAAATTATCAGAATTGATCAAAAACTAACTGATACTTGAACAGTAAGAAATAATAGCACTCATGAAGAACAGAAATTTCAAGAGTGCTGATTTTCCTTGTTTTATCTGTAATCTCTGAAAGGTTTAACTAGATGTGATTATAATATTGGAATTCAAGGTTTAACTAGATGTGATTATAATATTGGAATTCAAGATTTAACTAGATGTGATTATAATATTGGAATTCTACATAGAGATGTGGTATGACTTACAAATCTGTGTAAGCTACTGCATGGCTCGTGAATGATGATGTTACATCACACATAAATTACCTCAGATAATCAGCAAACATTCCATTAACTGATCATACTGGCCAATACACTGTACAGCAGCAAGAAAATCAAATTTTGAATATGAGCTGGCTGATATAGATTTTCTCCAAGGATTCTTGCTGTGAAATTAATTGAATATATTTTCAGTTTTCTCAACTCCACAGACATATCATTTCATAAAAACCTCCAATATTTCATAATTTGCTGATTCATTTTTTATTCATCAGTTAATGTGATGGTTTAGCAAATCCAGAAGTTTTAGTTTAGTTATTATTTCCAATAAAGATATATTTTTTGTTTGAATCAACCACTTCCCTATGTCACTTCACATAGAAATGTGTTGTGTATGTGGACATGTGTATGTGTGTGTGTAAGTGTGTGAAGCTTAGTAGGTTGATGTTATCGACCCCTGCGAAGAGAGGTATATAAAATTATAACATAACTCTATCCTTTATACTCAAAATAATCTCTTCATTGTGCTCAAAAAGATATATATATATATACATTCATTACCAAATGTGTGTATCAATAGATGTGCTAATTATGAACTATGGCATAGTAGAATTGAGATGAAGATTTCTTTTTCTATTTATATACATTTGGAGCTGAGGTTGAATACTATATACTGGAAAAACACACATTCTGGGTAAACTATGAAAATAAATATTGTGGAACAACCTCTAGGTATGTGCTACAGGCCTTTGGGTCAACTGCGAACACCAACTGGAGCCCTACCTTTTTTCACCGATTTGCACACTCTTCTTGAGGCGGGTGGTCCAGCCTCCCTTTCTATCCAAGAGCTAAGGTAGGTGGTGTCCTACTCCCTACCCTGTTTATCCATACAGGATAGCAGCATCGGCTCACTGCCTCCCAGCAGAGTGAGATGGGAAGCACATCAAAGGATAAACGCAATGTCTACTATCGCCTGGCCAAGGAGAATGGCTGGCGGGCCCGGAGTGCCTTCAAGCTGCTTCAACTGGATGAGGAATTCATTCTCTTCCAAGGTGTGAAGCGAGCAGTTGACCTGTGTGCAGCCCCAGGAAGCTGGAGCCAGGTGCTGAGCCAAAAGATTAGGGGCCAGAGTTCTGGTCAGCCAAAAGATTGGGGGCCAGAGTTCTGGTCAGGTGGTGTCTGTGGACTTACAGGCTATGGCTACACTTACAGGCGTGATCCAGATAGAGGGGGACATCACACAGCTTTCCACTGCCAAGGAGATCATCCAGCACTTTGAGGGCTGTCCTGCTGACCTAGTAGTGTGTGATGGGGCTCCTGATGTCACTGGCCTCCATGATGTCGACGAGTATATGCAGGCTCAGCTTCTGCTAGCGATATTCCGGGGCCGAGATGTAACACTGCTCTATAGCCAGCTGCGCATCTTCTCCAGCGTGCTCTGTGCCAAGCCGAAGAGTAGCTGGAACTCCAGCATCGAGGCCTTTGCTATTTGTCAGGGTTATGACCCTCCTGAGGGCTTCATTCCAGACCTGACCAGACCCATGCTGAACCACTCGTACGATTTCAACCAGCTGGATGGTCCTGCCCGTTTTATTGTACCCTATGTGGCCTGTGGGGACCTCAGCGTCTATGATTCGGATCGCAGTTACCCTCTGGATCTAGAAGATGGCTCTGAGTACAAATATATTCCGCCTACACAACCCCCCATCGCACCCCCATACCATGAGGCCTGCAAGGTTAAGAAGAATGGGCAGCTGGCCAAGGAATTGCTCACCAAAGAATGCTCCATTAACAAAGTAGACAACTTGCCCCAGCCTCTGACTGTCCCTCAGGGTCATACCCTGCTGTCTCCCAAGGTGGAAAATGATGAAATGAATAGTTCACCTTAACAATGTAAGGTAAATTTGCCTTTATTTTCTAAAGTTCAAATAAAGGGCACCTTTAGGAAAAAAAAGAAAATAAATATTGTGTGTCAAAGCTATTATTCATCTTATAATCAGTATAACTTTACTAAAACACTTATAGTCATACTTAGACAAAACAATCTAACATTTCATCTTCTGTCTTCAACAATAATGATAGTAAACATAAAATTTCATTATTTTTAGCACATTGAAGTGATTATTTTGAATATAAAGGATGGAATTGTTTCATAATATTATATATCTGTCTTTCCAGATATCATTAACATCTACTAATTTTTACAAATATATCAGTGAAAAATACTACGCTATCTGATATTTTATTTATGTTTTAATAAATAAAGCTTGACTGATGATCAGAAGTTAAAGACAAACTACTAGAAATTAGGCAGGGTTGGCACAGACCTTGAATCCCAGGATTTGGGATACAGAAGTCAATGGATCTCTGTACGTACAAGGTCAACCTGGCCTACACATAATCAATGTAGAAAACTATTCCAGGAGGTGCTGCCTCACACCTTTAATACCACTACTATGGAGTTATACACCTTTAATTACAGCCCTAGAAGGGATATAAATTACCAGACGTGTTTGGTTTTACATTAGATTTCTGGGCTACTTAGTCTCCATTTTTAGTTTAGTTAACCAAACAGCCTGGGTTCCTTTTTGCTGAGTGATCCTTAAGTCAAATCAGAAATTGCCTAACTACTCCCATAAGTTTTGTGCCATTCCTGCCCTAGAATATTTTGCAGGCTAGACAAAAGCAAGAAGGTAGATACAAAAAAAGAGTATAACAAAAGTTGTATTTTATTATGGTGAGGTTCATCATTTTAAGTTCACACTCAATTTCTTACTATGATCCTAAGACTGTTTCGCCATGCTGCTCACCTATGTGAGATATCTTGACTGATGGTCAGGTCCTGTCTCTAATAGAAGTTTTTGAATTGAGAGTCAGGATCCTAGGGGAGTCTCTCCAGCTGCAGAATGGATCTAGATGGAACCTTTTCAGTTGTGCAGTGCAGAACATTCCTCCTAGTTTCTGTTTATAAGCTGTTCACTGGGTGTCACGTAGTTCTAGAACTGTGCCTGGTTATTTTGAGTGAGTGATGTCATTAGGTTCTGGTTATCCATTGTAGCTTTGGGTGTAGTATGGATCCAGATAAGCCATTTTTACATGTCAAAAAGGTGTTTTGACTATGCTCATTATAGAAGTTCTAGGTTGTGTGGTTGGATTGGTAAGGCATTTATCTTCCAGTGGCCTACACAGTACCTTCCAGCACTAAAGAGACTAGAACTTAGGGATGAAGGTTCAGTGTAAGCATGAGTTGTGTGGATGGATATTGTCTGCAGCAATGGTCCTATTCTCAGTTTTCAGAGAACAACTTCTTATACTAACAGCAGTCTGGGTTTTTTTTTTGGGGGGATTCCATGGTACCACCTTAGCCAACAACTCAATTGAAGACAACAACCTAGTCCAACCATTGAAAGCCAGCCTGCTAACAGATCTTGGCTAGTTGAGATTCTGCATCTTCCATTACTTAGTATCCTCCTTAGGAGCATTTTCATACATTTGAGGAAATTTTCACTTTGTTAGCTTTCTGCACAATTCACCAAATTCTTCCCAATTCCAGTCATCTCTCCATCCACTCTCTTCCTCTATTTCCTTTCCCCATACCTGATGCCCCAGCTCCTATTGCCACTCACTGAAGTCAACCCATAAAATCAATTATATTTCACACCACCAGAGAGATTAATTGATCTCGGCTAGAACCTTCCTCTTTACATGACTTTTCTGGGTGTACAGATTGTGGCTAGGTTATTCTTTATTTGATGGCTAATATCTGCTCATAATTGAGTAAAATTAGTGTTAGTCCTTCTGGGTCAGGGTTACCTCATTCCTGGTGACTTTTTCTAGTTTCATCCATTTAACTTCAAATTTCACTCCATTTTGTAAAGGTACCACATTTTCTTTATCTGTTCTTCATTGAGGGACTTATGTATTGTTTCCAGTTTCCAGTTATTTTGAATAAAGCAATAATGAACAGGATTGAGCATGTGTTCTTTCCCTATGCTAGGAAGAAATGTCCTTCAGATATATGTCCAAGTGTGGTAGTGCAGGGTTATAAGGTAGATAATTCCTAACTCTCTGAGGAACCATGATAACAATTACCTAAGTGGCTGGACAAACTTGCACTCCCACCAGAAATAGAGGAATACTCCCTTTATGGCTCGTCCTCCCCAGGATGAACTCTCTCTTGTGTTATTGAATCTTAGCCATTTTGACAGATGTAATATGCAATCTAAAAATATTTGAATTTTTCTGATAGCTAATGATTTTGAGTATTTTTTAAAGAGTTTTTTCAGGCCTTTGAGACTCATCAATTGAGAATTCTCAACCTAGATATATACACTAATTTTATCTTGGTTATTTAGTTCACTGAGTTCTTTACATATTTCACATATTAGTCCTCTAGCTTCTATAAGTCAAAGGATAGCATCAATTGGGCAGGCAGGAACATACAAAATGGAAAATCAGTGATTTTTTTCCTTGGCAGAACATTTTTAATTTCTCATTCTCAATCAAAAAATGAGGAAAAGGAAATAATTTTAATTATAGTCAATTTGTTTAAGAATTTTGATTTTCTGGGAGGGAAAATATGACCATAACTGCCACTGTCTCTGAAAATTCACACTTTGTATACTTGCTGTTGGTGTAATTCTTTCAAATTGTATTCCATTTAATTCCTTTTGCACGATTTGTGTTTGTTTTTCTCTTTGCATGTGTATGTGTGCTTGTGAACCCGTGTGTGTGTGTGTGTGTGTGTGTGTGTGTGTATCAGTGACATGTATGTGTTCCCCTACACGCAGGTGAACACATACATGTCATATCTGTGGATATCAGAGAACAATTGGTTTGTGTTACTTCTCTCCTTCCAGCATTACATCAGTCTTAAGGAATAGATTCAGGTTTCTAGTTTTTCTTCTGAGGAATCCATTGCACAAAATTTAAAGAATTTCAGGGTCTTTCTAGATTTTATCATTAACCAAGGAAATGCATAATTCAGTTGTAAAATATGCAATACTAAAAATTTTTGGCAAGTGATCTTCCACAAAAATGACATAACAGATTTCTAGTAATTATTCCAGAAATGGATGAAAAAAAGGACTATTTTATTCCCCCTTCCTTCTTCTGGTCATAAAATGGACATGAACAGCTAGAATTTGTGTTTAAGGATGAATAGGAGCAAGAAAAAGTTTATATATTTGATGCTCAAGAGTCTTCATTCATTTTCAGAATTAATTTTATAAAGAAAATGTATAACATCAGTAGAATTTAGAATCTTATTGTCAGCTACATTGCTTCTGTTTGTAATGATTGACTCCTTTAAGGTGACACACTGAAAAACCAAATCCCAAATGGTAAGGAGAAAAAGAACAGGAGCTATAGATTTTAGTCAATGAAATACTTGTTATTAGTTTGGAAGAAAAGGATTTTATCAAAATAGTATTGCCTCAACTTGATGGGGCATATTTGTGCAAGTCCATGTGAGGCTTGTCATTTTCCAAAATGAGATAAAGGAGGATTGGATGGGGACTGGGGTAGATGAGAAAGGGGGGGCACAAGATGAGTGGAGGGAGGGGAAAATGATTTGTACATAAAAATAAATAAAAGAAATGCTATTTAGATAAAGTAAAATATACAAAAGTATTATCATGTTTATACCTGGAAAGAGTGGGGAAAATACAAAATTCAACATCCCTTCATGATAAAGATCTTGGAGAGAGCAGGGATGTTGTAGTAGGGAGAAGAGGGGCTGCATCCCCGGCACCTGGCCGCCCATATGGCTAGCTTATGCCCTGAAATAATTACACGGAAACTGTATTCTTATAAACACTGCCTGGCCCATTAGTTCCAGATTCTTATTGGCTAGCCTTACATATTGATCAAACCCATTTCTAATAATCTGTGTAGCCCATGAGGAGGATCTTAACCTGCCTCTGTCTGGAGTGGGAGAATCATGCTAACTACCTGACTCAGCTTCTTTCTCCCAACATTCTGTTCTGTCTACTCCGCCTACCTAATTTTCTGTCCTATCAGAGGCCAAGCAGTTTCTTTATTACTTAACCAGTGAAACAACAGATAGAAAGATGACCCTCCTCCATCACAGAGATACAAGTGATATACCTAAACATAATAAAGGCAATATACAGCAAACCAACAACCAAAATCAAACTAAATGGAGAGAAAATCCCAGTGATTCCACTGAAACCAAAAACAAGACAAGGTTGTCCACTCTCTTCATATCTATTCAATATAGTTCTGGAGGTCCTAACTAGAGCAATAAGACACCAAAAAAGACACCAAAGACGAAGTTAAACTCTCACTGTTTGCTGATGCTATGATAGTTTAAAAAAGCCACCTCAAAAGTTCTACCAAGGAACTTCTGCAACTCATAAACACTTTCAGTAATATATCAGGTTACAAGATTAACTCAAAAAAAAATCAGTAGCCCTCCTGTACACAGATGATAAAAGGGCGTGGAAAGAAATCAGAGAAACAACACCCTTCAAAATATACATGAATAGCATAAAATATCTCAGAGTAACTCTAACCAAACAAGTGGAAGAATTGTTTGACAAGAAGTTTAATTCTTTAAGGTAACAAATTGAAGAAAACAGAAAGTGGAAAGATCTCCTATTCTCTTGGGGAGGCAAAATTTACAGAGTAAAAATGACAATCTCACCAAAAGCAATCTACAGATTCAATGCTATGCCCAGCAAAATCCCAGAAAAAAATCTTCACAGAAATCCTCCTTCCTCTGCCTCCCGAATGCTGGGATATAGAGATAGCTCCTATCTTGTTTCTAGAATTCTCAACTACACATTGTGTTTTGGAGAGTTCACAGTAAAATGGCATGTTTTATTATTATTATTATTATTATTATTATTATTATTATTATTATTATTATTATTATTATTTTGTTATTTTACATCCTGAAGTCAGTTTCCCCTCACTATTCACATAACTCCTAACACCTCCTTCCCTTTGCCCACTTTCCCAAACTATTCCTCCTGTTTCTATTCAGAAAAGGGCAGCCATCACATTTATATCAGATATTCATGGTAAACCAAGTGGCAGAAGTGGTTTCCTTCTTTCCTATTAAGGATGAATAAGGCAGCAACTATTTTGAAAGGGTCCTCAAAGCATGCATGGAGTCTGAGGCAACCCCACAGGAAGTCCCACAAAACGACAAAGCTACACAACTAGACATAAGGCCTAGGTCAGTCCCATATGGTTGCTGTGTTGTTCAGTCTCTGTGAATCCCCATGAGCCATGGTTAGTTGATTCTCTGGTTTTCCTGTGGTGTCCTTGATCCCTAGAACACCTACAATCATTCCTCCCCATCTTTCTCAGGATTTCAAGAACTTTTTCTAATATTTATCTGTGGTTTTGTACATCTTTTTTCTATCAGTTGCTCAATGAAGTCTCTCCGATGACCATTAAGCTAAGCAACTATATAGGAGTACAGTAGAATATCATTAGGAATTATTTCATTTTTTCCATTTATTTATTTGTTTGTTTATTTATTTATTTGCCAATTGTATTTGGTTCTATCTTAGGTCTCTGGTATATACTTACTCTTTGTCCAAGACCTCTAGGAAGTGGCAGTGGTGACCACTTTCTCATTTTATGGGTCTCCGTTCTGAAAAAATCTTTGCTTTGCCACTGCAACAATTTCTGTACCACCTTTACTCAGCATATCTTGTAGGAAGGACAAATTTTAGTTGAGGATTTTTTGGTTGGCTTTGTATACAATTCCCTGCACTAGAAGTCTTGCCTGTTTATGACAGATGACCAGTTGAGGCTCCATATCCCTCATTGCTCTTATCTGGGGCCACCCTCATAGATTCCTAGGAATTTCCATTGCACTATGTTTCTAGTGTTGCCCAAAGGTGTCCCTAATTCCAGTTGTCTCTACCAGTACTCTCTCCCTCCATTTTCCTGCTATCTCATCCCTATTGTTTCTATCCCCATCTCCACATCTAGGTATACTTAGCCACCAACTATGATACTATTCCATATGTCTTTTATGCATTACCCTTTGGTGCCTCTTTGATACTTAAATTCTCTGGATTTTTAGAGTATGGCATGGTCATTCCTTACTTTACAGTTAATATCTACTTATAATTGAGTAAATAGCATGTTGTTCTTTCCTGGACTGGGTTATCTCACTCAGGATGATCTATTTGCCATGAAATTTCATGATGTCATTGTTTTTAACAGCTTAGTAATACTCCCTTGAGTAAATATGCCACATTTTCTTTATACATTTCTGGCTTGAGAGACATGTAGGTTTTTTACAGTTTCTGAGTATTACAAATAAAGCTAATAGAAAGGATATAGTTGATCAAGTTTTCTTGTGGTAAGAGTTAGTGTCTTTTGTCCAAGAGTGTTATAGCTGGGTCTTGAACATTGATATTTTTCCAATTTTTTTTAGAAACTGTCATAGTGATTTTCAAAGTGGCTGTACAAGCTTGCACTCCAACCAGCAATGGAGTAGCATTTTATTTATTCTACATCTTTCTTACACAGCATGAGCTGTAACTTGTGATTTTGTTCTTAGCTATCCTGACAATTGTAAGTTGGAATTTCAGAGTCAGTAAAGGCTAAAAATATTGAAAAATTCATTAAGTAATTCTCATTCATTTGTGATTCCCTTGGTGGGAATTCTATGTTTATATCTATAACTTATTTTTAATTGAATTATTTGGTTTGTTTATGTCTAGCATATTGAATACTTTATATCTTTTGAAGACAAGCCCTCTATCAGATGTGGTGTTCTTGAAGATCTTTTCCCATTTTGTAGGATATTATTTTGTACTTTTGTTGTTGTCCTTTTCTTTACAGAAGCACTTCAGTTTCATGAGATCCTATTTAGTAATTAATGACCTTAGGGTCTGTGAGATTAGTGTTTTGTTCAGAAAGTTGTATCCTTTGCAAATGCATTCATAGCTATTCCCCACATTCTCAGTATTGAATTCAGCATATCTGTCTTTGTTTTGGAAGCTCTGATTCACTTGGACCTACTTGCATTCTTCTGTAGTCCAACACACAAATAAACCAGCAGCATTTGATAAAGGTATTTCTTTTTTCCTGTTTTATAACATTGCCTTCTTTATGAACTTTCATCTTAGTACCACTTTTATTGTGTTACATAAGTTTTTGTATGCTGTTCATTAATTTTCATTGAATTAAATTTCATTGAAGTCCTTAATTTTTTATTACTTCCTTGATACAGTAATAATTAAATAGAGAGTTGTTCACTTTCAATGAGTCTGTGGACTTTTTTTTTGTTTCTGTTATTGTTGAAATTCAACTTTAATCCATGGTGCTCTGATAAGATAAAGGATGTTACATTCAATTTTCTTGTATCTATAGTTAATTGCTTTGTGACTGAGCATATGGTGAATTTTGGAGAACATTCCATGAGATACTGAAAAGAAGGTATATTATTTTGTGTTTGGAAGACAAGTTATGTAGGTATCTGTTAGGAACGTTTGAGTCATAATGTCTGTTACTTCAGCTATTTTCCTATCAAGATTCTTTTGGATTGACTTGAGCATTGTTGAGAATTGTGTGTTTAAGTCTTCTATAATTAATATGTGGCTTTTGATGTGCAATTTCAATTTTAGTAATATTTATGTACAAATACTGGTGCATTTGGGTTATAGATATTCAGAATTGATGTCATCATCTTGATGATTTTTCTATTAATATTTTGAAATATCCTTGTCCATATCTATTGAATGAGTTTTTCTTGAAATCTAATTTATTAGGTATTATGGTAGCTACAGCAGTTTGTTTATTAGGTGAAGTAGATTGGAAAACGTTTTTCCAACTCTTTACTCCAAGGTAAAGGCTGTCTTTTAGTTTGAAGTATGTTTCTGGTATGCAGTAGAAGAGTAGAGGAATGGATAGTGTTTTGCATTTTAATCCATTCTGTCTGTCTGTTTTATTGGCTAATTGAGTCCATTGATATTTTAAGGTATTAATGAACAGTGATTATTAGTTCCTGTAATTTTGCTCTTGTTGGTGATAGTGTGTGTGTGTGAGTGTGTGTTTGTGTGTTTTGTGTATGTGTTTCCCTTCTTAGGTTTTGTAGGTGTGTGTTTGATCTTTTGCTGTGTCTTTATGGTTTAAGTTAACTCCAATGGATTGCAGACTTTCTTCTAGTACCATCTGAAAGACTAGATTTCTACAAGACTGGGTATTGTTTGAATTTCAATTTGTCATGGAAAAAATTATTTTAGCCATCTATGGTGATTCAAAGTTTTGTTGGGTATATTATCCTGGGCTAGTATCCGTGGTCTCTTAGAGTCTGCTCCACATCTGCCCAGGCCCTTCTCCTCTGGATATAATTCTAACAGGTATGCCTTTTTTCTTAAAAGTAATTAATATTTGTTTTTCATTTTGTATGTTCAGTCTTTTGATTATTATATGATGTCAGGACTTTCTTTACTGATCTAATTTATTTGATGTTCTAGAAGCTTCTTTTACTTTTATTGGCCTGTCCCTCCTTAGAATAGAAAATTTTTCTTCTAGGATTTTGTTGAATATATTTTCTTGCTTTTTGAGCAGTAATACTTTTTCTATTACTATTACTCTAAGGGTTGACCTCATAGTTTCACAGATTTCCTATATGTTTTGTTTTAGGAGATTTTTACACTTAACATTTTCTGGGATTGAGTTCATTTCTTCTATCATTTGTTCAATGGCTGAGATTCCCTCTGCTATCCCTTGATTCAGTTCATGACATTTTCAATTTCCAGAATTCCATCAGTTTGTGTTTTCTTTATTACTTCCCTTTCAATTTTCAGGTTTTGCATAGGTTCCTTTCCATGTTTCATTGCTTGTCTTGCCTTTTTTGGCATTTTTTAAGGGATTTATACATTTCTTCCAATTTTCCACACTTTCCTTTATTACTTTAAGGAAGTTTTACATTTCCTTTTTAAGTAACTCTGTCATCTTCATAGAATGCTACTTTAAAAAAGGTTTATGTTTTGTTTTTATGTTTTAGATTTATTTATTTTTTATTATATATACAACATTCTGCCTCTGTGTATGCTTGTACGCCAGAAGGGGAACCGTATCTCATAATAGATTCCTGTGAACGATCATGTGGTTGCTGGAAATTGAACCCATGTCCTCTGGAAGAGCACCCAGTGCTCTTATCCTCTGAGCCATCTGTTCACCCCAACATAATTTTCTTGTGCTTCAGCTGTGTTGTAATAGTTAAACCTTGCTGTAGTAGTAGAGCTGGACTCTGGCGGTGCCATGTTTTCTTGGATGTTTTTGATTGTATTCTCTTTTTTTCATAATTGTATGCTTTATTATTTGACTTTACATTCTATATCAGTGAACTTTTTTATGTTCTCTTGAAAATCCCAAGATGTTTGTAATGATTATTCAGAACTGTTAACCTGATGACATCCTCAACCATTTAGAGACAACCTCTGGACATGACTATGAATGATTAGCTTCATCAGCTTAATTGTGGGGTGAAGAGTCATCTAGTATATGTGGCACCACTTGCTGGGCCATGACTTAGTACTATAAAGAAGAAGAACAAAGAAAGAATGGTCATAATATCCATTGCTGCCTTGTTACTGTGGATGCAGAGATGCAAAGTGGTCAGCAGTTTGAAGCTTCTGCTGCCTCAAATTCTACCCACAGTGGAAGACAACTCCCATTGTGAGGCAGAGTAGACCCCTCCTTCTTTTAGTTACCATGCTTAGGTAGGTTATCAAAGAATGGAAATAACTAAGTTAATGCCCTAAAAACCTGTCAGCCAAAACATCAACAACTATTTTCTCCTAAAAAATTCTACTGGAATATTCACATTGAAAATATGACATTCTACTTGGCCTATTTAATGTCTCTATTTTGTCAATATCATAAATTTAAAAAAAATTGTATTTCTAATATATATATATGTATATATTTAAAATTTAATTTCAAAGTCTTTAAATTTCAAATTTTTTTAAAAAAATGTTGGTTGTATTCTTTTACTGGCATTTAGTCATCTGAGTTGAGAATTTTTAAGTTTAGGTTCTGATTTCTGAGCTTGTCTCAGCTAAATTTGTGTTATATCCCTTTTCTCTATTCGTCTTTGATCATCTAGTCTTTGTAGCCTAGATTTCTGACAACTAGAGGGACCTCTGATCTAGTAAAGATCTTTGTCCTAGCTGGTGGCTGGCCTTTTGGTAGTTTGGCCTTTGGTGTAGCAGAGTGCTTATGTTCTGACTGGTGTTCCTGTACCTGAGCAAGGAAAATCTGCTGGAAATGGCAGAAAAGGATGTCAATGGGGATGATGAAGAGGTAAGGGGTTGCAACTGCTCAAATGGGTCTTTAAAAACAGAATCTGGAGACTAGGGATTTCAGCTAGCAGGCAGGTTACTCAACTGTTCTGACCATTTTGGCATGAGTCTACCAGGTTGGGGGCAGTGACTACAAAAGAAGTGAGAGGACAAAGATTGTCAGATGGGAGGATAGGAGTTTGGGGACAGAATATGGGAAGTGGACCAGTTTAGTTAACTTATATGTTACTCATCAGTTCTTCTAACTCAAGTAACATATTATTAACAATTGTTTCTTGAAGACAAGAGTTTGTCCTAATACCAGCCATAAGATTGACTTTGATGGCAATGAAATAATATTTCCTTCTTTCTATGCAGTGAGCAAAATAGAGCTGTGTTCTTTAGAAAAGAAAATATTTCATTTTTAAAACTTCAGTTTTGTTCTTTTGCCAGGAAGTACTTTCTTTCCTCAATGAGTGAAACCTGAAAACGTTTATCTCGCTGTATGAGAGAAGTGCATCTGCAACTCTGCTCCATTTACCTAAGATTCTGAGTTCTCCACTGCTGACTCCTATGTGAATGCAGAACACATGAGATCTTTTGGCATTTCAGAAACAATGTGTCTGTTTGCACAGTTAATATTATTTTTAGACATATGTATATAACATTTTGTTAAACTTGAAAATTACTTTTCTCCATAATATTGAGGAAAACATAGAAACTCAATTTTGAATTTATATCATTTTTTTAATTTTTTAATTCAAATGTTTGAACATAACATATTTTGGAAATTCTTTCTACTCCCTCACACACAATTCTTGCAGAGCATTGAGTCTTCTTTCTCTTCCTTTCAAAAAAACAAGAGACATAAAAACAAAAGAAAGAAATCAATAAGACAAGAACTGTCAAAAGAAAACAAAACCAAAAGCCCACACTGAAATATGGCAATCATTTTGTGCTTGCCAACTACTCCTGGGAATTTAGACAGACCGGGAGAGTTTGTAGTACACCAAATGACACTAAACTGTAGGAAACTGATATATGCTTTGCCAGTGGTTATTAATTAAAAGTAGCTTATAGTTAAAGCCGAGACCATGTCCTTAGTTCTGGGAACTCATATGGTTTGAACCCATGTATTTCTTTTGAATGCTGACACAGTCTCATGGAGTTAATATGTATATCACTCTTGTTCTGGAAGACAGTTTTCTTCAAGTTATCCATCCCTTTCCTATCCCCTTTGACTCTTATAATCTTTCTCCCCTTGATTTGCATATATCTTTGAGCCTTGAGGAGAGGGCTTTGTTAAAGACATCCCATTTGTACTTGAGTGATCCAAATCAATCAAACTCTGCACATTATCGAGCTGTGGGCCTGCATGTTAATTTAACCTACTGCTAGAAACTTCTATGATCAGGGATAAGTAAGCCTCTGATCAATGAGTATAGTAATATATAATTAGGAATCATTTTATTGCTAGATCTTGGAGTAAAATAATATTATTAGAATTTTCCCTAAGCCCATAGCCTATCTTGTCTCAGGTTCTAGGCTACTTTAACATTTTAAGTAAATTTCCACCATATTCAATATTTCTCTCATACTGTTTTAAATCAATGCATTATAAAGATACACATCAACCACTAGGTTATGCCATCCTTTTTTGTATACCTTTGCTAACATTTGTTATATCTTGAAGTTTTAGTAATTATTATGAAGCCAAATTAAAGTTGTATCTTATTTTGTTGTGCATTTGTATTTACTTGAGGAGTAAAAATGCCAACCTCATATTCACATACCTATTAATTTTTGCATTATTTTGAAAGTATTTAAGTCAATATCTTATTGTATTTGTACATATGTATGTGTGTGATAGAGAGAATGGAGTTAAATTTGTGTGTATATGTGCATGTGTATATGTGTGTATGTGTGTATGTTTGGTTATATTGACCCTCAAGGCACATAAGGAAGCTAGAGGTTGACCATGAAATGCTTTTCTCATCTATTCATTTATTTTCTTATCTTACCATTTGAAACTAGAGTTGGCTATTTCATTTAGTCTGGTTGGCAAATAAGTACCCAGGATCGACACTTGCACTGCAACACTTAAGTTATAGATGCACCCTGACACATATAGCTTTTATATGCACATAATGGAGATACAAACTCAGGATTTCTTGTTTACAATGATAGGCTTTCTCCACTGAGTCTCCTTCCTGACTCCTTTGTCTACTATTTAAAGATTTATTTATTTTTATGTGATTCTTGTGCCCACATGTATATCTGTATACCAGAGGGCAGAAAAAAAGATATTAGAAACCCTGAAAATGGAGTTACATAGAGACTTCATTGGTGTTAGGAACTGAACAAAAACTCCTGTAGGGCTAGCAAGTGATTGTAAACTTGGAACCATTTATCCAACCCTTGAAGCCATTTACTGAGTGTTATTTTAGAAGATGTGTATATTTTTATCTTTTGTTGTTAAGTAATGTATATTCCATATGCCGTATCCTTATGCTATTATAGAAAAATGAGGATAATCTATCAAAAACAAAATTTGCTGTTTATATGAATTAAATGTCATGAAAAATGATAAAATGTCTCAAAATCAAAAAATACATTGTGAAATGATTTTGATAGTAATAAGACCATTGAAGTTAATAATGATTAATAATGCTAAAACATTAATAAATTTAAAAACTGATATTTCTTTAAATCCATACTCTATACTCAATAATTTGTCTATATATCATAAATAAATTTATGCATGAGCAGGTGTATTTAATGTTAAAATTTTAAAAACTAAATAAGAATTTTTTATTATATTTAGTTCTTCTTAACTTACTTTAAAACTTGTTAAGCAAATTATTCCAGGAAGCTAGTGGAAGCAAAAAAAAATTAATGTGATCATGCATACACTTAAAGAAGGAAAGTTTAAAATTTCTAATATCATTGCTTTTAAGCACATATTTATTTGGTTATATATCTTGTGTATCATACTTGACTTATTTGAATTGATCTTGCTTCCTTGTATTCTGAACAGAATATTAAGTAAAAGCTTTTTATATTTGGAAACAATGAAAAAGTGTTAAATGTTTCAATAAATACTATTTTTCTTATAAAATTCAGCAAATGAATTTAAACCTTACATTCCCTATAAAAATCATACTTAAATCCTTAAAAAGTCAGGAATAAAGGTTCAGTTCTCAGATCCAAACATCTTGTGATGCTATACAACCTGGACGCTTCTAAACTCATTTCAACATCTGTAGTTTCAGCAATATTGCTTTGACTTTTACCTCTTGTAAGTGAGAACCTTACTTTCTACAATTAGAAACCTAACACTGTGTAAAACCAAGAATAATGAAATATATTCATCATATGCCTTTCCAAATTTATAGCTAGTTTAATGTATATATTTAAATTGAATTCTGTTTCATATGTACTTAAATTTTTGCTAGGAAGGCCAAGCCTTGAAAAGTGATATGTCTTGAAAGGCAAAAAGATGGAAAACACTTTAAAATCAGAGTTAATAAATCTCTGAGATATCAAACCTTATGCACTTCAAAATACTGTAAATTCTCCTGACATTGAAGTTTAATGTTAAGGCCCATGATATTTTAACATGTGCAATCAATAAAATTTTTTCACAAAAAGCATAGGTTGTTGTTTTATTACAATAGGAGCAGACTCTCAAACAGGAATTACATACAGACAAATGAAACAATCTGACCTGCCAAAGAGGTGCACTGAAACAGCAGAATTATTGCTACATTAACCAAGAGTTCCCAAAAATTCAAAATTGAAAAATTGTAAATATCATCTTAAGATATTTAATAACTTTTGTATACTAGAATTTGAAAAAAGGCAAAACATAAATGTTTGCTTTATGGAATCCATGGTCTAAGTTTGCATGGTCACAATATTTAGTTATTCTAATATTGTGATGTGTACATGAGAGTCATCCCAGTTTATTTGGAGATGTTTGGGCAACCTGAATGTCTTCTGATGCATATTGTTAGTGTGGTTAAAGAAATAGAGAAAAGCAGAATTCTGTCATTAAAGGAGAAGAAAGCAGAAACATAGAAGGCTGGATTCTATGGAAGGCTGAGGCAAGTTCATTCTAGATTTATAACAGCTTCCATTATTATATCTCCTCACTGGACTCCTGCTATTAATTATTCAATTCAAATATTTATTTACAACATACTATTCAACATGTTAATGTAAAAAGAAAAGGATAAGGACCTAATACTGTTGTTACTAGGTCTGTTTACCTTGTACTACTTGAGCTCACTCATTCTCATTGCTGTCATATTTCCAAAAATGATCAAAATATTCTTGCTGCTAAGTAGAACAACAAATAATTAATCATCAAAATGCATAAAAATAATTATAAGTTTGTAAAAATACATTCTCATACATGTTATTATACAGGAATGTTTGTTATGTAGAAATTCTCATGAATAAATTTAAACATTCTGAAATATTTAGTATTTTTATTGTTCTTTCATTGAGATGATTGCATCAGTCAAGGAGTAAACTGATTGCTGAATGACTAAATTTCATGAGCAAACTGTGAAAGTCAGGTCATCTTCCTTTTGATTGATTTCATGAAGTTAAAAACAATAGGCTTCATAATTGAGATGAAATCACGTAAGGAGCATAAAGCCACAGAGTGTAGCTAGAAGGAAATTTATGACCTAAAGAAATATCATTAAGATATTATATGCCTTCCAAACTGCCAAATAAGAAAGATAAGTCTTTTCTATGCCAACTAAAATCATCATGCCTGGGCTGGAGAGATGGCACAGTGATTAAGAGTTTTTGTTGATATTGTAAAGGACCTGGGTTTGTTTCCTAGGAAATACATGATGGTTCAGAGTCATCCTTATTTTCCTTCTTTGGTGAACCAGTAAGTTTGTTTGACACCAAAGGCTACAGAAACACTCATTCTGTATATGCATATGTTCAGGGAAAATAGCCACATTAAATTTAATTAATAAATTAAAAACATTGAAAACCTGTATGACTTTTATTTTTGAAATATATAAATTAAGATTTGTAGGCATGATGTCTAAATGGACTTCTTAATTTGGATATATATTACAAAACTATATAAAATAAAAACAAATATCAAGTATAAAAGTAAGAATTACAATTAGCATAAACAATATCAGGGAAGAAACGTATGAAAAATGTTTTAATAATTATCCTATCCTAAATAGTCTAAGTCTTTTCTTAGAAAGAACTTGGCCAAGTCATGAGAGCAAAGTATCTATGACTATCTAGTCTTCAACTTCATCAAATACCTGAGAAATAATGTTACTTGAGTAAACAGGGAGTACAATCAAGCAACTTCCAAAATGTGCAACAAATGACAGAGACATCTTGTTACCTGGCAATTATACAAAGTCTCATTCACAGCATTGGAGGAATCAACTTTGGCTAAGGCCTAGAGTAACTGACAGATCATTTTCAGAGGCAGAAGATTTTTCAAAATTATCTTACACTGTCTTGAAAAATTTGACAGTTTTTTTTCCTTGTAACCTGATTGTCCTGCCTAGAAATTGTATATATTGTTGGTGGTCGATGCATGGGTAGTTCCTTGCCCAAAGACCAGTTTTGCTCAAAAGTTGAGTGTTTTCAGAGCTCAACATTTTCTTGGGATGCCAGGAGCTATTATGTCTCACATCAATAGACCCCAAAGTTATCTAAATGTCTATTTCTACTTCTCTTTGAAGTAGTTGATGGTTACCTATCTATGTAGACTATAGTTTCTATGTATCTAAAGAACCTGATTCTTCTAACTATAAGTATGACAAACATGGATGATTTTTCACCTATAATTTAACACCTATATTGCTTAAAGACTAAGACTTCATATTAGAATGTTAAACATTCTTTAAATAACTGTGCAACAAATGAGAACAATGACCTCAAAATGTAAACAATGTATAAATATCTTGACCAGAGGTATAAATATACTTTGCAATATGATAAATATATCCTAAAATTTTATCAATATTAAAAGGGTCTTAAGCAAAAGTAGAATCATGCATGCTTACAATATAATAAAATAACTTTGCCAATGTATACAAATATTGTAGACAGAAATAGGAACATCATCAAAACAATTTGAATTTGTATCAATATACAAGAATCTATACCAAAGTTAATTGCCTAAAAATAACAGCTCACAAGTATTCACTCTATTATTCATGTTTATAATTAGTGTGAGTTTACTCACACTAATCTACCTATTATCCCATTCAATTTCCCTCTTTTTATTTCAAAGAGATCCCTGAGCCCACATAATTTCCATTCCAACCCCAACCCTGTAGTGATTATCATCAACCCCTAATTGATGTCTCAAACTTTATAGGGGGCCACTTGTTTTGTTCCCACCAGATCAGAGACAAACTAATCACACAGAAACTATATTATTTAAATCACTTCTTGATCTATTAGCTCTAGCTTCTTATTGGATAGCTCTTATGTCACATGGCTGTGACTTACCAGCAAGGATCTGTCCAGCATCTGTTTCTGGCAGGGCTACGTAGCTTATCCTTTGTCATGCCTTCTTTCTCTCAGCATTCAGTTTATTTTTCCCTCACCTAGCTCTACTCTACCCTATTATAGACCAAGGCAGATTTTTTTATTCATTAACCAATAAAAGCAATGCATATATAGAAGGACTTCCCACACCACCTAATCCTGAGAACAAATAGACAGTAATCTTGAAACTTAGCCATCATTTTACTTTCACAGGATCCCATAGAAAGAACATTGCTCCCATGACAACTGGAGAGGAGATGTTGTCTCCTAGAATTACTTCTAGATACCTTGGTGGCAACATTCTTTCAAGATTATTATCTAGTATAATTGAAAATAGTCTCTGAGTATTTGGTAGGAATTTCTGAGATTGCTATTTAGAGTTCAGTTCATAACAATGTGAAAATGTGCATCAATTCAGCTAATCAAGTTGGAACCATCTTGAGCATCTGGTACCCCAGACTGGTCTTATAGTAGTACTATCAGCATCATGATGTCATATCAACCAGGTGGAGTCATTGTTGTGGAGCCAAATATTCTTTGGGAGATTTTAACAAAGATTACTGCAGAAAAATTTATTGTTTAATTGTGGAAAGTTAAACATTATTTATATAGACATATATTCAATAAAAGGTATGTTATAGAAAAAAATAAATATAGAGAAAAGTAATTTTTTTTCCAAATTCTTTTTTCTTTCTGTCCCATACCAGATAGTTCCTGATAGGAGACAGAAACCCTAATTAATTTTTAACAACCTGCATGGATTTAGAGAAAGATAGCCTTTGTCAAACTCTAAATTCAGCTTTGACTTTTTAAGTGAGTTTATATTTCTACTGGCTACTAGATATTTATATATCTATACTTGCATATAGATATATGTACAAAGAATATACATATAGAATTTGGACCTACAGATGACCTGTCCACAAAAGTCACATTCCTCTTTATTTGGTGATCCTTTATGAATAGTTCTTTTACTCCTTAGGCATCCAAACATCCAGAGTCACTTGATTTTTTAAAGATGTGTACTTTTCTTCAGAGACAAAAACAGAACTTGCCCAACACTTATGAGGCTTCCTTACCATCTGATTGGTTGTCACCTCTGTGGATGAGCCATCATTTCTATTTCTCAAGAAGTTTCTCTTTTTCAAATCCAACCTTTATTAATTTTTGATGGTATCCATTTCTTTTCTTCTCCTGTGAAAACAAGAAACTCTTTCTCCAATGTAGCACATCTCAAGGTTTCTATTGTGAGGTCAACACATCCTTGAAATACATAGGCTGATTTAATTCAGAAGCATTTTTTCTCTGCTGCTGTTCTTTCTTTCTCATTATTGTTAATAAAATGTTAATAAAGTAGTAGACAATCTTCTACTACAATCACCTACTACAGTAGTTGTGGCCTATCTTCCAGGATCACTGAAACAAATTGAAGCCAATTTTGTGGGATAGTCTTATTGGTAGAAGCCCATGTCTTTACAATCTCCTTAACAATTGCTAAATTCAAGCCAAAAGATATTACTGCTTGCTTAATTTCTTTTAGAGTATTCATTCCTATAGGTATCAAATTACATGCTTTGGATCCTTTTGGGCATATAGAACTTGATGCTTTTTCAGCGTTAGTTAAAGAGTAGGAAGCTAAAACCCAGGGTAAGTTACCTCTGACAGGTATGGCAATGTTAAATCCTGTCCTTGTACCTTCTTCTCCAGCTTTCTAACTCCAAAAATTTCCTCAGTTATTTTATATCTTTTTACTATTGTCTTTGCCAGAACTTCTTGGCTATATATATATATATATATATATATATATATATATATATATATATATATATATATATTACTAGCACTTTCATTTAGGCATTTATCCTCTGGTCCTTATTCTGCACTTGTGATTTCAAGGTATGAAGTTTTGCCTTTAAAGATAGCATCTCATTCTTGGTTATTATTTGGATAGTGTGCAGATTGAATTTCTGGAGAGATAATCTACATGTTAACCTATCATAACTTTTTAATAGATTTCAATTGTCAAATTCAACATTATGAATTCTTTCAGATAATTCCTCCGTACCCTTTGACATGGATTGAATTTTGTCTCTCAAACAATGTCATTCTTTACAAAATTATTAATTTTTCTACGTAACTTTTGATTTTCAATAGTATTAATCCTGTCAACACTTTGTTCATTATTAGTCTGTAAAGACTGTATCATTTCTAAAAGTACCTCATTCTTGGCTCTGTTTTCAAACCACTTTCTTAAGAATTTAATATGAAAAAGAAAACTAAGTCCCAATATCCAAAAAATAGATATATCAGTAATATATAAGCTTTGATTTTTTGTGTTGCTACCTGGTTAAATACTGACAAACATGATTTGCTGGATAAACAAAAGGCCAATAAATAAATTCCATACATGGAGCAAGAAGCCCCTAGCTCACAAGCAGGGAGCACAAACTGGAAGCTGCCAAAGATGCTGCACATGGCAGGGAAAGCAGAAGCAGGGGTGAAGTATGCATGAGTCTGGGAAATTTCTAAGTCACTGTGGTTAGCTCTGCCGTGGCAGGATTTTACATACTAAAACCACTTAGTGGGTGAAATCAAGCCAGGATGGCAGAGGTGGAAGACTTCCTATGCCGTGGACTTTTATGGCATTTTAGACTGGTCCAATCAGTAAGTATGGAGTTGGGATCTACATCAGTGCCAGATTAAGATGGACTCTAAAAAGAAATTCCATACTCGCTCGGAATTGAGTATAATCAAGTTTAATTTATTAGGCAACAGACTCACAGAACATAGTCCTCTGCACGAACATGGAACAGGAACCAAGTCCAGCAGCCAGAAGAGTGTGCACTTTTTATTGGCATTTATAGTTTTAGAGGTCACAACCACGTGGACTGCTATCTTAAAGGCTATTGGATAAAGGAGTTCCTACAGCAGCAGTGAAATAACAACATCTCGACTTAGAAAACTTAAAAAAAAATATTGGGAATATTAACATCATATTTTCTTTTCCAGTATTAATTTAGCAAGCATGCTATTTGCAATTTTGTGCTTGATAACATATTATCAATATATATATATTTGATTTTTACCATATTTCTATTTGCAAAGTTATGCTTACAAGCCAGGGATATACGCAATTAAGCAAAATAAACAAGAAAATAAATATAAACTTAAAGCCATTATATTTCTTTTTAGAAATGGATACTACCTGTGCTGCAGGAAAACTTACCTTGTAGAATACTTCCATTGTCAAAAAAGAGAGATCAGCATTCTCTATGCCTGGCTTAAAGAAACTAATTACATAAATCATAAAAAATATTTCTTATATTTATTCACAATTTTGTAAGTTTAATAATTCTTCAGGGCTGATATTTATATGTCATTCTAAATAATTTAGATATGAATATTAGTATAGAAAACAGTCAAATGTGCTAAGCTGGGTCCACAACAAAGTAACTGAATTGATTTTAATATTTTGCCATAAATGTGTTAGTAACTGACCTGATCCAAAGGGAATCCCAGCTCTTCATAATTTTGTGGCAGAAGATAGTTTTTCAACAGCTTTATGTAAATAAGTAAATTTAAAGGAAAAATAAAAATTAAAAATATACAATATTAACAATTGTGTTTTCAGGGACATCTCATATTACTCAAATATATTAACCACTTTCATTCATATATTTTATAGTTTTTACTGCTATGTTTTAAAGTAAAAATTATTCTTAATTTTCTTTAAGAGAAACATGTTACTAGCAAACAGAATTTGAATTTTATTTTGATGCATTTGTTTTCTATGGAAAAACGTCTTACTGTCTACAAAAAATAGTAATAATCTCATTGTGACATTTGATTTACTTATAGTTTTCAGAAAAATATTATCCATTTCAGCAGAGACATTAACCAAGTATATAAGATAGTCTCATTAACAAGAGAAATTCTTGAAACAAAATTTGGTTATGAAAAAAAGACACCAAGGGAACCACAAAGAAGAAGAGGGGGATGAATGACTGTAGAAGCCAAGGGCTAAGTACACTAGGAAAATACGACCCACAGAATCATAAAAGCAAGGCTCAAAAAGGCTCACAGAAATTGAAATGACAATCACAAAACTTTCTTGGTTCTTATCTAGGTGCGCTGCATACATGCTGTGGTTATTTAGCTTGATAAGTTTGTAGAGCTCCTAACAGTTGGAGAGGTGTATCTCTTACTGTTCTGCCTACATTTGAGACTTGTTCCTTCCTATTTGTGCTCCTCATCCAGCCTTAATATGGGGATTTATAAAGTGATTTGTTATGCCATGCTTGATTGATATTCCTGGTCGGCCTGTATATATATGTTTGATTGCTTTTGTATTTGGTTTTTAGTTGATTGGAGAAGGAGTAGGTCTGGGTAGGAAGGAAGATGGGGGGCATAATGTAGGATTCTCCTCTATATTGTGAATATGTTTTATTACCACTGGTTAATAAATAAACTTCTGTGGTCTATGACAGAAAGTAGCAAGGTGGGAAATTCAAGCAGAGACAGAGGAGAAAAGAAGGTATAGTCAGAGAGATGTCATTCAACTGCCCAAAAACCAACAAGTAGCAAACCACAAGTCTTATGGTAAAATATAAAATAAGAGAAATTTTTAATTTATGATGTGTTAGTTAATAAGAAGCCTGAGCTTACTAGTACAGCCCAAGCTTACTAGTGAGACAGAGAATATTTGTGGCTACAGGGGCTTTGGAAGGTGAGGAGATAGTATAAACTGATGTCAGGATATATGTAAGCAATATAAATAAAAGAATAGTCTAAGAAGGGAGCAGAGTAACACATTTCAATTTCTTAAGAATACAATTATTTCAATTTATGAAGTGGGTCTTAAATTTAATCAGTAAGAAGTTGATTACTTCCACAAACTTTATGCTGTGATTCTAGTGGGGCACATGTCCTGCCAGGCAGGCCATTTTTGTATCTCACAGAGTCTACAGCTAGGTAAGCTTCATGTCAAATTTTCTCCTCTGATAGCATACATAGCACCTTCTAGCTCTAGGTAATACATTAGATGTGGTTGAGGCTTCCAGTTAAATACCGGCATGTTTTTTTTTTCATTATCTGTGACTCATGTATTCTCTTTCTTACACAATAGACTCAGAATTTATGAGGACCTGCATGTTTTTTATGCGAGAGTTGAGGCCTCGTGATCTTTAACATATCTAATTAAATTTGTCTATTGTTGTCCTTGGTCAGTTCATGTTTAGGCAGTCATTTGGTTGGGACTTCATGGATTTAGACACTGTCATTATTAGGAGACACATTCTCACAGAAAACTACCTGATCCTTTGGCTTTTAAATATTCTCATACTCTTTTCTGCAATGTACCCTGATCCTTAGAGGTAGGTCTGTTTTGTAGATGTATTCATTGGTACTGAGATCTCACAAATCTGTATTTTGAATGGATGTGGTTTTCTGTAGTGGTCCTAAAAAAAGTTTCCTTGAGAAGGAATGGCCACAAATATGTGAGGGTATAAGGACAGATTTTAAGAATATTGTTAGGGATTATACTACTTTAATAAAATGATGGTTTTAGATTTTTCTTCAAGATCCAAGACTAAAGTAGAACTGAATTGTTGGAAAGAATTCCAATAACAGACACGATTTTTCTGTTATTGAACAGAACTTAATTCTTATTAGAGAACTGTCTCTTATCACCAAGGCCTTTGTGTCACTACTGGTCTTGTTCTGTTTTATCAGTGTGACTGCAAGTCAAGATACAATGGGAATAACTATTGATACATAATTATTAAATCATAAAGTACTACCAAGAATATAAACACCCCCTCTAAACAATAAGAATACAGTGACCACAACTATTATACCCTGACTTTTTCAAGCAGTTTATAATGCTATCCTTCTTGATATTTTTCTATGTACTGTCCTCTGCCATATACCACTCTTTTAAACCTTTCTGTTCCATTATTTCCACCCTACCTACTTTGTATTAATGTCTTTTTTTTTCTTTCCCATGTTGGTTTACTAATTTCCTAACATTTTTAGTGTACCAAATGGAACACACATATCTATTTATTCAGAGGGAATATATGAAAATAACATAAAGCATGGGAATTTTTATGCTCCAAGATTATTTCATTCAGACTTATTTTAGCTCCATTTATTTACCAGTGAAATCCATAATTTCATTTTTATACACTGCTATATAATCTAGTATGCAAATACACCAAGTTTTATTTTCCATTTTTTTATTCAGGGACATCTAGAATATTTCTAATGTTTGACTATTAAATAAAGTAGCAGTGCACATGGAAAAAGCAAGTACATCTATATGATAATATGGTGGCTTTTGTTTGTATGCCTAAGAGGACCAGCATATGATGAAGTAGGTATATTCCTAGCTTTTGAGGAATTACTTCACCACTTTCCATAGTGATTGATCCAGTTTGAACTTTTACCAGCACTGACTATGTGACCCCCTTTTCTTTAGCCATGCTAACACTTGTAATCTTTATGAAATGGGGTAGTCCTTCTTTGTATGTATTGCTTTTATTGGTAAATGAATAAAGATGTTGCAGTCTATGGCAGGGCAGCTTAGAGATAGGCAGGAAAAGTAAATTGAGTTGTGGGAGAAAGTAGGCTGAGACAGAGAAATCCCATGTAGCTGCCAAAGAAAATAGATGTCTACCACAGCCTGCTAGAAATTTGCTGGTAGGCAATGACCTCAGGGTGATGCACAGCTTAATAGAGATAAATTTATTTAAGATATAAGAGCTACACAGAAATATGAATAAACTATTAGACCAAGCAGTGTTTTAATTAATACTGTTTCTGTGTGATTGATTACTTCGGGTCTTGGTGACTAGGAACAAATGAGCAGACTTCCACCTACAATTGTGTGTGTATGTATATATAAATATGTGTGTGCATGTGTATTCATGTACCTAATCTTAGCTTTCTCCACTGTGGTAAGATGAATGTCAAAGTATAAGATGCATTTTTCTAAGAGCTGAATATGATGAACATTTAAAAAATATTTCTTAGTCATTTATGTTTCTTCTTTTGAGGACTCTTTTTATGTCCCAATTTTTTGTTTCTATTTAAATACTTTGATAATTTTGTGCACGAGCATCATGTCTTTATTTTCCCCTCTTATTGTTTATCAAGCTTTTCTCACTCCCCTTGCTTTCTGATCTATTCAGTCTCTACTCATTTTTGCTGCATGTATATAAATATATACAAAGCTATAATCCTTTACTCTCTCTCCCCCTTTCAGAACCCCACATACAACCTTCTCTGACATAAGCAACACTATTGCCTCCTAAATCCGTTTAATATATATATATATATATATATATATATATATATATATATATATAAGAATTAAAGTTTATATATATATATGTGTGTGTGTGTGTGTGTGTGTGTACAGCTGTCTACTTGAGATTGAAAATTTATTACCGAAACTCATACATGACTAAAAACAGAGTCTTTTATTTTCTCTCTGCCCAGATCTATACAAACAATTAGACAGACACTCTATTAATTACAAAATTGGTTGAGCAATGGCTCAGGAGTGTCTGTAACTAGCTATTATATATTAAATTAACACATTTCTATTAGTCTATGTATTTCCACAAGACTGTGCATTATGGTAAGGTTCCAACATATTCCTCCTTCAGCAGCTGCATGGCATCTGTTTGATTTCACCTTCTTTCCCCCTCTATCTCTGCTTCACTTTCCTACCTTGTTGTATTCTGCCCTCCCATAAGCTAAAGTAACTTCTTTATAAACCAATGAAAATAAAACATATTCAAAGCATATCCAGGGCAATTCCACATCATATACCATTTTCTGTCTAAATAAAAGGAAGATTTTTAACATTAATATAGCAAAATTACATATAACAAAACAGGTATTTAGCAAGAATTAAAGTTAAATTATTTAGTCTCTTTGTATCTGGAAAAATTTATCTAGTATTCAGCTCCATCAAAATCTCCAGAAAGATATATGACCTAAGCAAATAGGAAGTACATTGTAAGCAATTTTTAAAACTCTAGAATTAAAAGAGACATCTTGCTGAGTGGACAGGCACCCAGAGTTCTTTCATTACATTGTGGCGCCTATGTTCAGCTTACTATCCAATGGCATCTTGATGACTTTTCAATGAAGCAGAAAATTTGAAAGATCGTTTTATCTATATTGACAGTTTGTCAGTCACTTCTTTCTGTGTCCTACAGAATGTCTGGCAGACTCTTTTAAGAAGTAGGGACTCTAAAGGACTGTCTCACCTTCTTTAGTCAAGTTCAGCAGTTATTTTTTCTATAAGTCCTGCATGCCTAGTTCATATAGCATGCTATCAAGCAGTCCAGACTGAAGGCATAAGTCACGAACAATGCCACACTAGTTTGGAGTTATGATTAATAGGGTGTTATTTATTTTAAAAGGAAAAAACTTATAGATCACTCTCCCAGACAACAGCCATCTGTGCAATGAGGAAGGGAGTCTAGTCTCCAGCGGAGCAGGAAGTGAAGAGAGCAAGCTGAAGAAGTAGCAGCTTTTTTAAAGGGAGAGAAACCACGCCCCAATGGGCTGGTATCTCAGCAGCTATTGGTTGGAGGGGTGGAAGGACCTGCCGCAACACCTCCCCTTTTGTTTAAGTAAGAGAGTTCTAAACCTACTACGAAATTATATACAATAAGTACAAATATCCTATTCTAACTAGCTTGGGTCTTGTATAATAAATAACTTGGCCAAGTCATGAGAGAAAAGTAACTACATTTATGTAGTCTTCAACCCTATCGAAGATCTGAGAAGGGAAATAATGTTACCTGAGTAATTAGGAAGTTCAGTAAAACAACTTCTAAAACATGCAACAAATCACAGAGTCAACTAGCTACCTGGGCAATCACCCAAAGTCATGTTTGCAGCATCGAAGCAACCAACTTTGGCTAAGGCCTAACATAACTGACATACCATTTTCAAAGGCAAGCAACTTTTCAAAACTATCTTACCCTGTCTTGGCAGGATATGACAGTCCTGTTTTATCCATTGATGCACACTCTGTATCTCTGCCAGTGGTTGAGGTATGGGCATTTCTTTGCCCCAAGGCCAGTTCTGCCAAAAACAAAGGCTCCAGGTGGAGTGTCTTTGGTGCTCAACATTCTCTCGAGAATAGAGCAGTGTTGCCAGGAGCAATTGTGTCTCACTACCACAAAACTCTGAGTTAGATTAAAGGCCATTTTCTACAGCTCTTTGAAGAGGTTGAAGACCATCTATCTATACTGAGTATAATCTCTATATATCTAAAGAACCTGATTAGTCTAATTATAAATGACAAACTTAGATGACTATAATCTATATAATTCTCAATATCTATCTAACTTAAAAACTAAGACAATAAACGACTGTGAAACAAATGAGGACAATGACCCCCAAATATAAACAATGTACAAATATACATTGCAATATGGTAAATATGTATCAATATACAAACAATATATGAGTATCTTAATCAGAGTTAGAAATGTACACTGCAATATGGTAAATATATACTATATATATATATATATATATATATATATCAATACAATATATGTCAATACATAAAAATGTTTTAAACAGAGGTAGAAACAAGCATGTATACAATAGTCAATATAATATAACTTTGTATCAATATACAAAAATCGATATCAATATATTTGTCTAAAAACAGTAACTCACAATTATAAATCTATTATCCCATCGATACCTTTTTTTTCAAAATGATCCCTGAGCTTATAAAATTCCTCCCCCAACCTCCCAACCCCTAAATGATTTCCCTAAACCCAGGGGCAAACTTTACTGGGAGAGGGGACATCGTCCTCTAGAATTACTTCCAGCTGTCATGGAGGCGACGTTCTTTCTGGGGAATCCTGTGAAAGTAAAATGATGGTTAAATTTCAAGATCAATGTCTTTTAAAATTGCAAATAGTCTCTGAGTATTTTGTGGAGGTCTGGCCAGAATGTTGTACAAGATGTGCACCATTTCAGCTAACCAAGTTGGGATCGTCTTGTGCAGTTGGTACCCAAAGCAGGTCTTGTAGTAGCGCTATCAGTATCATGACGTCATATCAATCAGGTAGAGTCATTGTTGTGGGGGCCCAACTTCTTCCTGGAAACTTCAAATGTCACTTCAGGAAAGACTCATTGTTCATTGTGAAAAACTTAAGCATTAATCATATAGACATATATATATATGTGTTATATATATATATATATATATATATATATATATATATATATATATATTCAATGAAAGGCATGATAGATATATTCAATGAAAAGTATGATAGATATGAAGAAAAGCAAAGATGTTTTCTAAACTCGTATTTCTTTCTGTCTCATATCATGGCTCTTGACATGAGTCAGAAACTCCAGAAACTCTGGGTTTTTCTCTTATCAACAGGCTTGGAATTGGAGAGGGCCTGAGCCAGAGTCCAACTTCAAAACCAGCTCTATAAATTTAGAAATATGGTTTAATATATTTTACTTATACAACCCATTCAGTTTTCTTGATATTTCCTATTGGGCAGGTATTTTTCCATCTGTCAGTATCCAAACATCCAGGGTCCTTTGAATTTTTCAAAGATAAGTGTTTTCCTATGGAGATAAGAACAGAACCCTGCCCCCATTCTATATGTTTTTCTTACCACCTGTATGAATATCATCATTGTGGATGGGTTGTCATTTCTCCTTTCCTAGAGGTTTCTCCTCTTCAAATCGACACTTTCTTAATTTTGATGGTATCCACAATTTTTCTTCTCCTGTGAAAACAAGAGCAAAACCCCTTCCCCAACATAGCACGTCTCCTGGCTTCCATTGAGAGGTCAGCACATCTTTGAAATAAATAGGTTGATTTAGTTCAGCAGACTTTTACATTATCCAATGTCTTTCTGCTGCTGTCGTTCCTTTCTCATTAGCGTTAAGAAAATTCCAGGTTAATAAAGCATTATGTAATCTATTTCTGGGGGTATTTTCAGTCCCTTTCTGTTTGTTCAGCATATCTTTATAGTACGATTTGATCTTTCTATAACTGCCTGACCTGTAGGATTATTTGGTATACCTGTAATATGTTTTATATTTTAATAATCAAAAAACCGTTTCATTTTCTTAGATACATATGCTGGACCATTATCTGTTTTTATTTGTGCAGTTATACACATGATGGCCATAACTTCCAATAAATGTGTGATTACTGAATCAGCCTTTTCTGAACTCAGGGCAGTAGCCCATTGAAAACCTGAATACGTGTCTATGGTGTGGTGTACATATTTTAATTTACCAAATTCCATAAAGTGGAACACATCCATCTGCCAGAGTTCATTTCTCTTAGTACCCTTTGGGTTACTCCCTGCAGGCAACGGTGTTTGATTATAGAAAGAACAAGTAGGACATCTCTTTATAATGTCCTTAGCTTGTTGCCAAGTAATGGAAAATTCTTTCTTTAAGCCTTTACTATTGACATGATGCTTTTTATGAAATTCTGAGGCCTGCAATACACTTCCAATCAATAATTGATCAATCTCAGCGTTGCCTTGGGCTAGAGGACCAGGCAGACCTGTATGGGACTGGATGTGTGTTATGTATATTGGACAAAGCCTGTTCCTGATTATGTCTTGTACCTGGATAAACAAGGAAGTCATCTCTGTGTCTTCTGATATAAATTCAGCGGTTTCAATATGCATGATATCTCTTTCTGCATATTGTGAATCTGTAACTATATTAAGAGGTTCTTTAAAATCCCTTAGCACCATAAGAATGGCATATAATTCTTCCTTCTGGACAGAATTATAAGGGCTTTGTTCCACCTTACTCAATTCAACTGACTTGTAACCTGCTTTCCCTTATTTACTCGCATCAGTATAGAACGTACTGGCTCCAATTATTGGAGCATCACGTACAGTTTTAGGAAGAATCCAAGAAGTTCTCTTTATGAGGTTAAGTCTACCACTTTTGGGATAGTTGCTATTAATTTCTCCCAACAAATGAGCACAAGCTCTTTGCCACGGTTCATTGTCTTCCCATAACTTTTTGATTTCTTCAGTAGTAAAAGGCACTATAATTTCTGCTGGGTCTATACCTGCTAGTTGATGAAGTCTCAGCTTACCTTTTATAATTAATTCAGAGACTTTTTCCACACAAGTTTTTAATTTTTTACTTGGTTTATTAGGTATAAATATCCATTCTAAAATAATATCTTCACTCTGCATTAGAATCCCGGTAGGAGAAATTCTGGAAAGCAATATGACTAGGATGCAGCTAATATTTGGGTTCACCCTATCCACATGTGCCTCCTGTAATTTTTCCTCAATCATTGTCAGTTCCTTTTCTGCTTCAGATGTCAGTTTTCTTAGACTATTCAAATCTTTATCACCATCTAAGGTTTTGTTTAAATGAACTATTAGATCAGGTGTTATCCCAACAGCTGGTCATAGACTGAAAATATCTCCTAACAATCTTTGGAAGTCATTAAGAGTCTTTAACCGGTCTCCCTAATTTGTGCATTTTGCTTTTTAATTTTCTCTAACCCTATTCTGTAAACCTAGGTAATTAATAGAATTTCCTCTTTGAATCTTTTCAGGGGCAATTTGTAATCCCCACCTAGGCAAGACTTTCTTTACTTCTTTAAACATCCCTTCTAAAGTATCTTTATTTGAATCAGATAACAAGATGTCATCCATGTAATGATGAATTATGGACTTGGGGAATTGTTTACGAATTATTTCCAATGGCTTACATACAAAATATTGGCACAATGTAGGACTAATGAGCATACCCTGTGGGAGGACAGTCCATTGATATCTCCTATTAGGCTGAGAATTATTATAAGTAGGCATTGTGAAGGCAAATTTTTCACTATCCTTTCCTTTTAACGGTATAATGAAAAAACAATCTTTCAAATCAATAACTATAAGAGGCCATCCTTTTGGTAACAGAGAAGGCAAAGTAATTCCAGATTGTAGTGGGCCCATAGGTTGAATCACTTTGTTGACAGCTCTTAGATCTGTCACCGTTCTCCATTTACCAGACTTCTTTTTTATAACAAACACAGGAGAATTTCAAGGGCTGGTTGATTCTTCAATATGGTGAGCATCTAGTTGCTCTTGCACCAGCTTTCTAATGCCTGTAATTTATCTTCAGATTGAGGCCACTGTTTGATCCACATTTTCTTCTCAGTTAGCCATTCTAAAGGTAGGGCTCTTGGTACCTCTAAAGGTTTGGTATTTGCTGTATGTTCTTGTACAGCCTGAATGGCTGGTGACCTTTTTCCATAATATCTCATCATATCTTTCGTAAAATTCTGAGTTTCTGGAACTGCAGGAATGTTAATCTGGGTATTCCATTGCTGTAGCAGGTCACGGCCCCATAAATTTCTTGCAATATTGGCTATATATGGCCTTAGTCTTCCTATTTGCCCTTTGGGCCCTATGCATTCTGCCCATCTTTTGCTTTGTTTTACACGAGATAGGGTTCCAATTCCCAGAAACTGAACATCTACCTCTTGAAGAGGCCAATTTGTATGCCAAGATTCTGGAGTAATGATACTAACATCCGCACCTGAGTCTAATAAGCCTTCAATAAAAGTGCCATTTATACAGACTCTTAGCTTTGGTCTCCGATCGTTAATAGAAGTCTGCCAAAATATACGTTTACTCTGTCCTACTGGGTTTTTGACTCATCTTCCATGTGTAATTCATCATTTAGACCAGTATTACTTTTTACAGCAGAAATTGGAGCTTTTAATTTTCTTGGTGAGGCACGTTCTCCACTGTGACTGGGAATGACTGGGCCACTGTTGGCTTGGGGGCCTGTGAGAGGCCCCTCAAGGAGTTTCCCGATGGTATCGGGTTGCCTTGTTTGTCTGTTGTTGACCTGCATTTGTTGGACCAATGTCGGCCTTTACCGCATCTCCTACATATACCTGAAAGCCTAGGTCTCCTATTTTTGTCATTCCCAGAGGAGATATTATTCCTAAAATTCTGTGCCTGCAATCCCGTTTCAGATGTCCTAATTTACCACAATTAAAACACCTGGCAGTTTGATGTCTCCTCATTGCTTTGGAAACCGCTTCTCCTACCCAAGATTCATCATTATAGCTAAACGTCTCAACATTCATAGTATGCTGAATCCATTCATCCATAGGTGCTGATCTAGACTTTAAAGGCCCAATTATCTTTTTGCATTCTATGTTTGCATTCTCAAAAGCTAGAGATTCAGAAGTATTCGTCTAGATTCTGGGTCTGTTACCCCTATGTCCAGAGCCTTAATTAGTCTTTGCAAAAAGTCAATAAAGGGTTCTCTCTGTCCCTGCCTGATTCTGGTATATGGTTCAACCCTTTTTGCTGGATCTTGTATCCTATTCCAAGCATTTAAAGCTGCTTGGTGACATAGACACAGTACTTCATCGTCATAAATAGCTTGGACCTGTGGATCAGCATATTCTCCTGCCAAGAATTTGATCTTGGGAAACCTCAATACCTTTTGCTCTTCCTTTCTGTTCCATATGTTTGGATTCTTCTCTGAAATAAATTGCAAACATCAAGGAAGGTCCCTTATCTAAAACTGCAGACACTAACTGATGGAAATCATAGGGGGTAGCTTTAGCATTAGAAGCCCAAGTACTTATCATTTCCTTTACATATGCATTGTGCAAACCAAAATTAACAATAGCCTGAATAATTTCTTTTAGATCATTCATTGCTATTGCGTCCATCTAGCTTCTCTGACTCCCTTTGAGCCTTCAGAAGTTGACGCTTTGTCAGAATTAAGTATAGGGTATGTTGCAAAAATCCTCGGTAAGCCAGTTCTAATAGCTGGTGGCGGCATTGTATACTGTCCTTGTGCATCCTTACTCTTCACCAGCTCCAATAATTTCTTTGATCTTTTCAAATCTTTTTATTATTGTCTCTCTTAAATCCTGAATATCCTGACCTGTATATGTTTTTAGTGATTTCACTGAGGTATCATTTTTTTTGGTCCCCATTCTTCACCTTTGATTCCAAAGCTTTAAATTTTTCCTTCAAAGATAACATGTCCTCCTAAAACTTTTCTTGTATCTCATGTAGATTCCCATCTTGTATGTACATTCTGTCTGTTGCCTTATCAAAACTTTGTGATAAAGTCTGAATGTCAAATTCAATAGCCTTAACCCTTTCAGTAACTTTCTAGTATCCTTGGATATGGAGTCAATTTTGTCTGTCATAGTATCCACTTGTTCAGATAACCTCTGATTTTCAATAATTTTAATCCTGTCAATTATTGTTCATTATTAGTTCATAAATATTCTATCGTTCTTAGGAGTGCCATATTCTTCCTTAATGATAGAATATGAAAAAGAAAACTGAAACCTAGTAACAAGCAAATTAAGGTATCCCCATAATCATACAAACTTTGTATGATGTAATCTATTGTATTAGTAAATATAAATTTACTAATCCATTGTATTAGTGAAAACAAAGCAGTAAAATTTGCGTTAGAAACAAAAACTGCCATATTACCTATTATCCAGCAGGTGGCGCTGTTGCCGAGTCGCGATGAAAACGGGGTCCTATTTGAGGGTCTGCCTATTATTTAAAAACTGCATTGAATGGTTCCTGCCAGTGGTGACCTCTGGTTTTGGAACCTGTTCTGGAACTAGCTCTTGTAGACATGGCTGGCCTAGAACTCACCAAATAAGCCTGCCTCTCCTTCCCGAGTGATGGGATTAAAGGCGTGCACCACCACCACCTGGCCTGCCTCGAACTCACAGAGATCAGCCTGCCTCTGCCTCCCGAGTGCTGGGATTAAAGGTGTATGCCACCACCGCCCGGCTGGCCTCAGAGATCATCCTGCCCCTCTGGATATTATGGTCCTGAAGGCCGAGTGTATCTCAGACTTGGCACTGGGGCCTAAGTCATGAACTAAACAAAAAATGGCATACATGGAACCATAAACCCAGAATCCAGGGGTAGAGAAGAGTAACCCGGAAGCCGTGTATGCCTCCACGTGACAGAGTCACCTTGAGGGGTTGCAGCTTCCGCAACAGGCAACCACGTGCTCTGGTTCACACCACTTAAGAGCTGTACTTGCAAGGGAGATTTAAAAACAACTCAGAAAAGTGTAAACCACGCAGGCAGAGACTACGTGGGCCTGTGGAGTTTAAATCCAGGTGGGGAGGCAGACGATAGGGTGTGTGGGGACTTGAAGTCAATCTGAGGTGTCTAAAAAAATATAAAGAACTGCAGCAAGAAAAGCCAGTGCATGATAATTTATTTTAAACTGCTGGCTCCATGCACAAGGCACAGGCTACAAGGCTGCCAGAAGGCATAGGTGGCGGCTGAGGAAGGGAGGGCTCGTGCCAAGCCGAACTCGTGGCCGGCAGCAGAGCGGAGGAAGGAGAGCTCCTAAAAGACAAACGTTCGGGCGCCAGATAAAGGCGTATGTCACGGACAATACCACACAAGTTTGGAGTTATGATTAATAGGGTGTTATTTATTTAAAAAGGAAAAAACTTACAGATCACCGTCCCAGACAACAGCCATCTGCGCAACGAGGAAGGGAGTCTAGTCTTCTGCGGAGCAGGAAGTGAAGAGAGCAAGCTGAGGAAGAAGCCGCTTTTTTAAAGGGAGAGAAACCACGCCCCAGTGGGCTGGTATCTCAGCAGCTATTGGTCAGAGGGGTGAAAGGACCTCCCACAACACCAGACAAAAGCAGTTTCTTGCCCAAATGTTTAGCCTCAACACATTGAAGTCAAAACCCATAATTAGCTTCTTTGAGGCCTATCAATCACTCTGAAGTAACTGGTGCTGCCACAAGCAACTATGCCTCACTGTTGAGAAGTCAAAGTTCTTAAAACATTTGAAATGTCATATTCTGTATGTCTTTGAAAGATTTGAAGATTACCTAGCCATCTGAAATGTGTCTCTATACATATAGAAAAAGTAACTAACAAGTTTACAGTTTGACTATTACGTATGACTATTAATCCATAATGTTTAATTTTGCATTGTATTTTAAATGATATTTGTAAGCACGATACCTTAAACAATAGTAGAAATATACATAGAATTTATCTTAAATGTGTATTAATAAATCACGATCCCTAACAATGGAAGCTATCCATCTCTATGTCATATCCCCATTATTTTTAAGAAAAAGAATGATTTTGCCTGGTGGTGCTGGTGCAGGCTTTTAATCCCAACACTTGGGAGACAAACATACGTGGATCTCTGTGAGTTCAAGGCAAGCCTGATCAACAAGAAATAGTTCCAGGACAGGTTCCAAACTACAGAGAATCCCTGTCTTGAAAAACAAGAAGAAGGAAAAAGAGAAAGAAAAGAAAGAAACTAAAAAAGAAAATAAAGAAAAAAAAAGATTGACTGTAACAATCACTTATAAGAAGCTGCTTCAAAATGAAAATGAAAACAAATATGAATAAAAAAAAACATTTTGGGAATTTGGTCATAGTTTTCTCCAACGTGCTTCCTGATGGTTGTTGGCTGAAATATTTTTATGGTTTGCGGAGAACTTTCTGGGGTTCCATCAAATCACATTAGCTTGAAAGTAATCCACAGATTCTTATCTTCTGTGGAAACATAACAGATATCTTTTCCAAAGTAACATATATTTAGACTCAAATTTTGAAGATAACTTTAAAATATATAAATTGGTTTAACTTAGTAACCTGTACAATGAAATGTCTCTCTGTAGTTTTCTACCTCATTCACAGTCAAAATATTCAGAGAAAACACAATGATATACATAATCCGGATCCTATGTGTATTTTCCATCTGTAAGTGGCTATTTTTTACTCTACTGCTTTTTAGTATTTGTCTTATTATTTTTACTCCTTTAATCTATGGCTTTTGCTGTCTCTTTAAAGACTTTGTTTTATCTTTTAAAAGTATTTGTTTCTATAACTGCTTTACACATTTTGTCTTTTTCTTAAGCCTGTGTTAATTTTTCAAACACATTCTGATCCATCTAGAATTTTATTTCTGTCTGAGTCTGTCTTTCTATATCTATAATCCATTTTTGATCACCTGGCAGCACTTAAGAGTACTGAAAAACCACCAGTAAAATTCTGAAATTAACAAAATATTGGAATTGACAAAAATTTTACAGGAAAGTAGTTCTACATCTATACTTGTCCACTGAGGAGTTACATTGCCATTTTTTTATTTATAAACTACACCAATTTGACAGTAAATGCCTAGGATACATTAAGCCCAGTGTTCAATCTCCAGCACTACAACAGCATAAAACAAAACAAAAATCTTCAAGAAAATATTGAAACTAAAGTAATTTTTCTAGCTGTTTAAAGGAAAATGACTTGTTTACAGAGGAGACTTCACTCCCAATGACAGTGGATAGAAAGAAGTCAACAACAATTTGTACTGCAGTCATTTATGTTTGTACAGTTTCTGTAAAGTCCATTGTTACTGTATTTCTCTTGATAATCTAAGAATTTATCATTGGAATATTAACTAAATTACTGTTACGTAAAACATACATTAGCTGGCACAGAACTTTGAATCTAGATTTTATTTTTTTTGTTTTTTTATTATTTATTTATTAAAGATTTCTGCCTCCTCCCCACCACCACATCACATTTTCCCTCCCCCACCCCTTGTCACGTCCCCCACCCTCGTAAGTCCAAAGAGCAATCAGGGTTCTCTGCCATGTGGGAAGTCCAAGAACCACACACCTCCATCCAGGTCTAGTAAGGTGAGCATCCAAACTGCCTAGGCTCCCACAAAGCCAGTACATGCAGTAGTAGAACCCATTGCCATTGTTCTTGAGTCCTCAGTAGTCCTCATTGTCCGCTATGTTCAGCGAGTCCAGTTTTATCCCAGGCTTTTTCAGACCCGAGCCAGCTGGCCTTGGTGAGTTCCCGCCATTCTCTCAGTGTGTGGGTGCACCCCTCGCTGTCCTGAGTTCCTTGTTCATGCTCTCTGTCCTTCTGCTCCTGATTTGGACCTTGAGATTTCAGTCCAGTGCTCCAATGTTGGTCTCTGTCTCTGTCTCCTTTCATCGCCTGGTGAAGGTTAATATTCAGGAGGATGCCTATATGTTTTTCTTGGGGTTCTCCTTCTTATTTAGCTTCTCTAGGGTCACTAATTATAGGCTCAATGTCCTTTGTTTATGGCTAGAAACCAAATATGAGTGAGTACATCCCATGTTCATCTTTTTGGGTCTGGCTTACCTCACTCAGGATAGTGTTTCCTATTTCCGTCTATTTGCATGCAAAATTCAAGAAGTCATTGTTTTTTATTGCTGAGTAGTACTCTAATATGTATATATTCCATACTCTCTTCATCCATTCTTTTATTGAAGGGCATCGAGGTTGTTTCCAAGTTCTGGCTATTACAAATAATGCTACTATGAACATAGTTGAGCAAATACTTTTGTTGTATGATAAGGTATATTCCAAGAGTGGTATTGCTGGGTCCAGGGGTAGGTTGATCCCAAAATTCCTGAGATTCTGATGTTCCTATACTCTTGAACAGTGTAATTTGTCTTTTGAAAATTAAATTTAAAACTTTTTTCAAAGAATGTTTTGCAATACAGTTACTAATTTATACAAGAAAGTTTGTAACAAACAATAATAAAACTTTAATTTTTTTTTTTTGGTTTTTTCGAGAAAGGGTTTCTCTGTGGCTTTGGAGCCTGTCATGGAACTAGTTCTGTAGACCAGGCTGGTCTCGAACTCACAGAGATCCGCCTGCCTCTGCCTCCCGAGTGCTGGGATTAAAGGCGTGCGCCACTATCGCCTGGCCTAAAACTTTAATTTTTTACAAATGGTGAAGTTCAATATTTTTTTTTAAAACTAGTTTGCCTTGACTTTATATTTCTTAATCAGAAAGGCATTGAACCAAATGTTTAAATTATGGTGTAAATGATGTGAGAATCAAAGAAATTATCAATAAGATAAACAACACTTTGCTTCTATGGGGGTTTTACTTGATCTAAAGTTTCCTTAATTCTTTTCATACATCACAATCTGGGTAAAACTCTATTCCTTCTTAAACTATTTATATAGAAAATTCACTTTATTACACTAAGCTATCTCTAAATGTTTTTGAATTATTGTGTGACTAGGGCTTTATGTTTGCAAAACAGGCAGTTTATTTTAAGGCCCAAATTATGAAAAAGGACCATGTCAACATGATAAACCTTAAAATGTGACCTAAACTTCTATTTCTACAGCAGAAAGAAATATTACATGTATGCTGACTCCTAGAAATCTGTTTATTCAAAGTTGCTGTAATTAGATTAGCTATGTATACATTATGTTAAGTTAGCCCTGGGAAAGTAAATTGGGGCTTAAAATAGTCAATTTCATTAGGAAAAGAGTGATAGCAGATTGCCAAGTTATGAGACACGTGAGCCTATTCTCTCTTTGAAGAAATTTTCATCTATTTTATGAAAATTTTGTGTAAATTTGTTTATAAAACTCATTTGTTTCTATTTTTCTGAAAAGAAAACACCACTAATTGTACACATGTAATATATAAACTTAATCTTTTAATACTGTTTACATTTTCTTCCATATTTAAAAAATAAATATTTACAAATTTAAAAAAAATGGTAGTGTCTTTTCTATATGGAAGATTTTTCATATTAGGATTTTCCACTAATCAGTTCTTGGTTGTAATGCCTGCTTTACCAGAATCCTGTTTAGAAAGTCATTTTCTAGATCTCTAAATTCAAGAATGTTTCTCACTGCTTCTTTATTATGTTCAGGGTCTTACATCATATATTCAGTTGCTTGATCAATTTGAAGTTGAGTTTTGTGCAGGGTTAGAGATAAGAATTAAGTTTGATTCATATACATGTAGCTGCTTAGTTTGACCATCAATATGTTTTCAAAATGCCATCCATTTATTGTTCAATGTGTATTACTGGCCTTAGTACATGATCAGACGACTCTGAGTTTCTAGGCTTATATATAACTCTTTAATTCTACTTAATATATCAGTAAGTGTGTTTCTATGACAGCACCATGCTTTTTTATCACTATAGCTATGCATATACAATGAAATATGGGGTGGTGATACACTTAGTAGTTTTTTCAATCATTAATATTTTTGCCTATTCTGAGTCTTTGTATTTCCAGATGAAATTTGAAATATTATTTCTTACCATATACAAATATCCTGAAGATTTTATCCACAGAGATGAATTACTTTAATTACAAACTTATTTTCTTTATATCACACAAGTTTAATAAAAGTTTGCATACTATTTAAATATTAGAATTATATATTTTCTTCAAGGGAAATATATGCAGTTATTTGGAAGAGAAATAATCTAAAACTGCCAGAGGATAGTGAAATCATATAGTGACATTAATAAGCATGGGATAAAAAAAAGATTTTAACTGTTTTACCTTAAACTCTGTAGGGTTCCAAGAGAGAAATATAAGCAAGATTTTTGAACAACAAATATTGTTGAATAACAAGGCTTATCAAACATTGAATTTCAATGGAAGGGAGAAAAGACAAAGAATAATATTTTCCAGCATAAACACAATGATGTAAAATTACAGTGGAACAGAATTTAAAGAAAAGTTTATTCTTTTTGTTCAGTAGAGCAAAGGAAGTAGGTAAATCCCTTGCAAATATGAATCTGACAGAAACTCAAATTTGAATACTTCTCAATTACTTTCTATGAATTAAAAGCAATTCTATGCTTTGAAACTTTGTAAATTTTGTATTTGTTTCTGTAAAAAAATTACTGCAATCTTTTTGACTTATAAAGAATACATTTATTATCACAGTTTCTGCTGGTTAGAATCTGCTTAACTTGAATGTATACTCAACTGAGGGTGTCAGAAATCTTTCTTGTGGGATGACATTCCTTATGGGAATGAGTCACTCATAAACTCATGATAGGTTGTTTTTTGAAGCCAACTCTTCTCAGGTGTAGGCCTGGGGCTTCTGTTTCTGAGGTAACCATGTACTTGGCCACAATTTCCTTTCAAGCTGTTCATGTTATTCCCTTCAGAAATGGCAGGTCAAATGGCCTTCTACTTGAATTTCTCAGATATTCTTCTTGTATCTCTCAGACTACAACTGGAAAATTACTTTATTTTTAAGATTTCATCGAATAATACTGAGCTCTCCATGTAATCTAAAATAATCTTAATCCTTATTACCAAAGCAGAGAAGAGCCCTGTAATCTAATTACAGCTAAATTTGTTTTTTATTCAATTTTGGAGGAATTGGAAGTAAATATATTGAAGGGCTGTTTTATTTGCCACAACCTATTTTATCAGTAAACTTTACATATTTATTGAATCACTCTTAGGAAGAACTTCCTTAGTCCTTAAGTGAATAATGAAAATAGATTATATTTTTGTAAAAGTATTTCTCTTGTTCATGAAAATATTCAAGGCTTAATACACGTTCATTATATTTAATTTTTACTACTATACTCTGGAATATTTAACCTTATCATTACAGTATAAAAACCAATAGAAGTAAAAGAATATACCTTCCCTGTGATAGTGAGTAATGGAAACAAGGAGACCCTCAGTTGATTTGATTCCAAAGTCAATATTTAAAAAAATATGGCTTGGGGTTCTGTTTTTTGTGTGTGTGTGTGTTTGTGTGTGTGTGTGTCAAAGAGGTAATCACTCAAAACTACACTTATTACCTATGAAATTAGGCATTTTTATTCTAATCCAGTATTTATCATGACCCATAGATAAATAGAGTTTACATGATGCAAATAGGAATTAAATAACAACATTGTAGAACTTTCAATATATAACACATATTCCTTAGTGTGTATGACCTATAAATTCAATATATGTCATTTCTTTTTATTATTAACTTGGTGTGTGTATGTATGGAGAGATGCTTTGCATGTGTGATTTTAGAGGATAGGACAATTTGCAACTATTTTCTACTTGACCTCTGGTGATCAAACTTGGGTCATCAGGTTTGACATAAAGCTCATAAAGTTTATGAACTTAATGACATCTTGCTGGCCCAAGTGTGTGTTATTTTGAAAATTCAATCATGGGATTAAATAAAGAGCTATCACATAAAAATAAACATTCAAATACTCTTCTTAAAATATCTAATGTTGCTGATCAGTGAAATGAACAATTTGCAATTCTGTAACTTTATTTTGGATATTATATGATGTCACTCAAGCTTTGTAAAAAGCATAAAGTAAAGTTAACCCACATTAAGGATCACTTTGGAAGAGTAGATGGAAAGACTGTAAGAGTCAGATTTTCAGGGAATTTATTTTTTTATTATTTTTTTTTTTACTTTTGAAGCTTCTTTTTTTTTATTTTATTTTTCTCCATTAACAGCTTCAACTGGGTGTGGGGCAACAGGACCATTCCCATCACAACCATGGGTGTGGGGTTACCCGCAGTCTCCCCAGGGCGATGGTTCCTGCAATGATCTCTAGGGGGAAACGGATCCCAACAGATCCCCTTCCCCTCCCATACAAAGTCAGGCAGCTATCACGTGGAGAGCATCAGTCAGAGTCAACCATGGTGTCAGACCAAAGGAGAAGGGACTGAGACAAGGAGAGACCCTCCTCTCGAGTGGTGAAGCAATCCACCTCTCCTGGGAACAGAGGGGTGACCGATGACTCCTAGGTCGAGTGGGGACCAGGCCTTTTTTCTTTCCCCCTTACCCATCCTAGAGTTCCCAGGGCCCTGCCTTAGGTTGGGGGATTATCCTGCCATAAGTCGCCCGTCCTTGGAGCTCCTCAAATAAAAGGCATCTAGCAGGATTAAAGTAAGCAGATCACTGGGCACCCTGTCTTAGGCCATGTGGAGAGCTCCCTCATACCTGTACCATGCCATGTTGAGCCGGTTTCTACAACCTCTGTATGGTGTGCTATTCAGCCGAGGATCCACACTAACTCCCGTCATTGGGCCCCTGCATCTATCATTAATGAAAAGACTGTGAGGAGCTCCTCAAACAAAAGATATAATGATATAATTTTGGCACCAATAACTCCATCTCCAGACAAGAAGAAAGGGCTTTTTCCCAACCCAGTATTCACCTTTTAGTCTGGCCTATGGTATGTCCTCCTTCCTAAGTGCCTACTCCACATAAACTTACGTGTGCTGCCTGCCAAAAATTAGGGCAGTGTAAAAGGGATCAAAATCTAAAATTTTTAACATATGCATTAAACCCAAAGACTTTACAGCATGTGTCAAACTTTTCCCAACATCTATAAGCAGTTACAAATATCATTAGATCAATTTCAGTAGGAGTACAATGACATACATTGATGTTATCAAATACCACCAGTTCCAGTCTCTGAGCAACAGTGACAGGAACCCCCAATTTTCCCCCTTCTTAAGTGAAGAGAGGTTAATATTTTAATTAAAATGAGTTCTGTGTCCCAAAGTTTAAAGCAGTCTGATGTTTAGTCTGCAACTCAGCTCCAAGGCAGACCAGAGTTCAAGCTGCAGAAGCAGTTTAGCATTTGTGCTCCAGGGCAGGTGGGGGAACCTGGGTGAGGCAAGCTGGATTCAGCTACATGAAGCACATCTTGGCACTTATGTCTGCCGGGCCTCCCTGGACTCTGGAGGCAGGATGACACCCTGCAGAGTGGTGTAGCTGGTTTTGTTAGCAGGCACTCCTTTCCTTGGGGGCAGGGAAGACCGGACCAAGGACCTCTCCTCAATCATCTCTGGAAGTCTGGTACTCCTCTGTGTCCGCAGCCTCGACATCACGTCCAGAATTTATTTTCTTTCTGTGAAAAAAGCACAAACACATCCTCGACCCCAAATATATATACAGGTCGGGTTTTTTCATAATGCATTGCAAGGGCTTTTTCACCTTGTCTTATCAAAGGTAAGCTTGGTGTCATCAAGCCAGATCCTGTTTGCATCAGGATCTGCTGGCAACTTTTATGAGTTGCTTTGAAGGAGCCTTGTTATGCCCCATAATTTTTATTATTGTTAGCCATATATGCAGTTCCTCCATTGGCAGAGCCATTTGTAAAATTTAGCATAAAATCCTTTAAGGGGTTTTTTGCTATAACGTTAGCAAGATACAGGTGCATAAATAGTAGCAGTGATCTGGGAAAAGACCATTGTTTTTGGCCTTTGAATTTAGCAAAGGCAATTGTCCAGGAATCAATCTTAAAATTATCAATGAATCTACTGTTTAGTATAAGAAACATTGATCATAGTCAATATTTTGTTAAACCATTATCCAGATTCTATCCTGTCCTTTTATATCAGACAGGCTACTGGTTTAACTTAAGAGTTTAATATCTTAACTAGCAAAACTGAGAAGATTTAGCCATAAGCAGCATGTTTTATAAAGCTGTTGTATAATAAGTTTTACATCTAATATACACACTTGCCATAGCTGAATTATAATTAATATACTGTATTTGTTGATTATTGTATACTTTATCTGTTGATTTATACTTTACCTGCTTGAGTACCTGTTAGGCAGCTGTTTTAAGCTCTCTATTGTAAACTGTTTTTTGTAAGAATTTTACCTAGCAGCTCAAGGTCTCCCATAAGAATATTATCACTAGAGCTTTAACCATTGCACATCAAACCAAAAGTTTGTAAGCTATCCTCTTTTTTTTTAGTTTTTTTATATTGGAAAAAAGAAATTTCTGCCTCCTCCCCGTCTCCCATTTCCCTCCCCTTCCTCCCCCTCTTCCTCCCCTTCCCCCTCCTCCCCCTCCATATCCAGACCGAAGAGCAGTCAGGCTTCCCTGCCCTGTGGAAAGTTCAAAGTCCTCCCCCCCTCAATCCTGGTCTAGAAAGGTGATCATCCAAACTGGCTAGGCTCCCACAAAGCCAGGACATGAAGTAGGATCAAAACCCAGTGCCATTGTTCTTGCCTTCTCAGCAGCCTTCATTGTCCGCCAAATTCAAGGAGTCCGGTTTTATCCCATGCTTTTTCAGTCACAGTCCAGCTGGCCTTGGTGGGCTCCCAATGGATCAGCACCATTGTCTCTGTGGGTGGGTGCACCCCTTGTGGTCCTGACTTCTTTGCTCATATTCTCCCTCCTTCTGCTCCTCATTGGAACATTGGGAGCTCAGTCCAGTGCTCCAGTGTGGGTCTCTGTCTCTATCTCCATCCTTCGTCAGATGAAGGTTCTTTATTTATCTCTAGAAACCAATTATGAGTGAGTACATCCCATGTTCATCTTTTTGGGTCTGTGTTACCTCACTCAGGATAGTGTTTTCTATTTCCATCCATTTGCATGCAAAATTCGTGAAGTCATTGTTTTTTACCGCTGAGTAGTATTCTAATGTGTATATATTCCACACTTTCTTCATCCATTCTTCCATTGAAGGGCATCTAGGTTGTTTCCAGGTTCTGCCTATTACAAATAATGCTGCTATGAACATAGTTGAACAAATGTCCTTGTCATATGATCGGGCATCTCGTGGGTATATTCCCAAGAGTGGCATTGTTGGGTCCATGGGTAGGTTGATCCCGAATTTCCTGAGAAACCGCCACACTGCTTTCCAAAGTGGTTGTACAAGTTTGCATTCCCACCAGCAATGGATGAGGGTACCCCTTTCTCCACAGCCTCTCCAGCAAAGGCTATCATTGGTGCTTTTGATTTTAGACATTCTGACAGGTGTAAGATGATATCTCAATGTTGTTTTGATTTGCATTTCCCTGATCGCTAAGGAGGTTGAGCATGACCTTAAGTGTCTTTTGGCCATTTGAACTTCTTCTGTTGAGAATTCTCTCTTCAGATCAGTGCCCCATTTTTTAATTGGGTTAATTAGTATTTTAGAGTCTAGTTTCTTGAGTTCTTTATATATTTTGGAGATCAGACCTTTGTCTGTTGCGGGGCTGGTGAAGATCTTCTCCCAGTCAGTGGGTTGCCTTTTTGTCTTAGTGACAGTGTCCTTTGCTTTACAGAAGTTTCTCAGTTTTAGTAGGTCCCATTTATTCAATGTTGCCCTTAATGACTGTGCTGCTGGGGTTGTACCTAGGAAGTGATCGCCTGTGCCCATCTGTTGTAGGGTACTTCCCACTTTCTCTTCTATCAGGTTCAGTGTGTTCAGATTGATATTGAGGTCTTTGATCCATTTGGACTTGAGTTTTGTGCATGGTGATAGATATGGGTCTATTTTCATTCTTCTACAGGTTGACATCCAGTTGTGCCAGCACCATTTGTTGAAGATGCTTTCTTTCTTCCATTGTATACTTTTAGCACCTTTTTTGAAAATGAGGTGTTCATAGGTTTGTGGATTATAATCCGGGTCTTCTATACGATTCCATTGGTCGACTTCTCTGTTTTTATGCCAATACCACACTGTTTTCATTACTGAAGCTCTGTAGTAGAGTTTGAAGTCAGGGATGGTAATGCCTCCAGAAGTTCCTTTATTGTATAAGATTGTTTTGGCTATCCTGGGTTTTTTGTTTTTCCATATAAAGTTGATTATTGTCCTCTCAAGATCAGTGAAGAATTTTGATGGGATCTTGATGGGGATTGCATTGAATCTATAGATTGCCTTTGGTAGGATTGCCATTTTTACTATGTTGATCCTCCCAATCCAAGAGCAAGGGAGATCCTTCCATTTTCTGGTATCCTCATCAATTTCTTTCTTCAATGCCTTAAAGTTCTTGTCAAATAGATCTTTCACTTCTTTGGTTAGAGTTATCCCAAGATATTTTATGCTGTTTGTGGCTATCGTGAAAGGAGAAGCTTCTCTTATTTCCCTCTCTGCTTCCATATCCTTTGTGTATAGGAGGGCGACTGATTTATTGGAGTTGATCTTGTATCCTGCCACATTACTAAAGGTGTTTATCAGCTGTAGGAGTTCTTTGGTGGAGTTTTTGGGGTCACTTATGTACACTATCATATCATCTGCAAATAACGAAAGTTTAACTTCTTCCTTTCCAATTCGAATCCCCTTGATCCCCTTATGTTGTCTTATTGCTATTGCTAAAACTTCAAGCACTATGTTGAAGAAGAGGTATGGAGAGAGTGGACAGCCTTGTCGTGTTCCTGATTTTAGCGGGATGGCTTTGTGATTCTCTCCGTTTAGTTTGATGTTAGCTGTCGGCTTGCTGTAAATAGCTTTTATTATATTTAGGTATGACCCTTGTATCCCTAATCACTCCAAGACTTTTATCATAAAGGGATGTTGAATTTTGTCAAAAGCTTTTTCAGCATCTAAAGAAATGATCATATGGTTTTTTTCTTTCAGTTTATTTATATGGTGGATTACATTGATAGATTTTCATATGTTGAACCAGCCTTGCATCACTGGGATGAAGCCTACTTGATCATAATGGATAATTTTTCTAATGTGTTCTTGGATACGGTTTGCCAGTATTTTGTTGAGGATTTTTGCGTCGATGTTCATTAGTGAGATTGGCATGTAATTCTCTTTCTTGGTTGAGTCTTTGTGTGGTTTTGGTATCATAGTGACTGTAGCTTCATAAAAGGAATTTGGCAATGACTCTTCTGTTTCTATATTGTGAAATACATTAAGGAGTATAGGTATTAGGTCTTCTTGGAAGTTCTGGTAGAATTCTGCATTGAAACCATCTGGTCCTGGACTTTTTTGGTAGGGAGGTTTTTGATAACAGCTTCTAATTCTTCACAACTCACAGGTCTATTTAAATTGTTCACCTGGTCCTGATTTAGCTTTGGTATATGGTATTTATCTAAAAATGTGTCCATTTCTTTTACATTTTCCAGTTTTGTGGCATACAGGCTTTTGTAGTAAGATCTAATGATTCTCTGAATTTCCTCTATGTCTGTGGTTATGTCCCCCTTTTCATTTCTGATCTTATTAATTTGCATATTCTCTCTCTGCCGTTTGATTAGTTTGGATAGGGGTTTATCAATTTTGTTGATTTTCTCCAGGAACCAGCTTTTTGTTTCATTGATTCTTTGGATTGTTTTCTGTGTTTCTATTTTGTTGATTTCTGCCCTCAGTTTGACTATTTCCAGTCTTCTACTCCTCCTAGGTGAGTCTGCTTCTTTTTTTTCTAGAGCTTTCAGGTGGGCTGTTAAGTCTCCAATGTGTGCTTTCTCTGTTTTCTTTAAGTGGGCACTTAGGGCTATGAACTTTCCTTTTAGGACTGCTTTCATAGTGTCCCATAAGTTTGAGTAGGTTGTTTCTTTATTTTCATTGAATTCAAGGAAGACTTTAATTTCTTTCTTTATTTCTTCTTTGATCCAGGTGTGGGTCAATAGTTGACTGTTCAGTTTCCATGAGTTTGTAGGCTTTCTGGGGGTAGCATTGTTGCTGAATTCTAACTTTAGTCCATGGTGATCTGATAAGACACAGGAGGTTATGAATATTTTTTTGTAACTGTGTAAGTTTGCTTTGTTACCGAGGATGTGGTCAATTTTCGAGAAGGTTCCATGAGCTGCAGAGAAGAAGGTATATTCTTTCCCATTTGGGTGGAATGATCTATAGATGTCTGTTAAGTCCATTTGATTCATTACCTCCATTAATTCTCTTATTTCTCTGTTAGGTTTCTGTCTGATTGACCTGTCCATTGGTGAAAGAGGAGTGTTGAAATCTCCTACTATTAGTGTGTGCGGTTTGATGGCATCCTTGAGTTTTAGTAATGTTTCTTTTATGTACGTGGGTGCTTTTATATTAGGGGCATAGATATTCAGGATTGAGACTTCATCCTGATGAATTGTTCCTGTTATGAGTATAAAATGTCCCTCTCCATCTCTTCTGATTGATTTTAGTTTGAAGTCAACTTTGTTAGAAATTAGTATGGCCACACCTGCTTGTTTCTTAGGACCATTTGCTTGATAAACCTTTTCCCATCGCTTTACTCTAAGTAGGTGCCTGTCTTTGTGGTTGAGGTGTGTTTCTTGTAAACAGCAGAATGTTGGATCCTGTTTGCGTATCCAATCTCTTAGCCTGTGCCTTTTTATAGGTGAGTTGAGTCCATTGACATTAAGGGATATTAATGACCAGTGGTTGTTAACTCCGGTCAGATTTTTAGTCATAGAATTTGTTTGCCTTCTTTGAGTTGCACTGGTGAAGGGACTCTAGATGTTTGAGTTATTGTGGTCATTATTGGGCTCCTTGGTTTGTGGTTTTCCTTCTAATACTTTCTGTAAGGCTGGATTTGTGGCTACATATTGTTTAAATTTGTTTTTATCCTGGAAAATTTTGTTTTCTCCATTTATAGTGAATGAAAGCTTGGCTGGGTATAGTAGTCTGGGCTTGCATCCATGTTCTCTTAGCTTCTGCAGTACATCTATCCAGCACCTTCTGGCTTTCATGGTTTCCATAGAGTAGTCAGGTATAAGTCTAATAGGTTTACCTTTATAAGTTACGTGGCCTTTTTCCTTTGCAGCCCTTAATATTCTTTCTTTATTGTGTATGCTTTGTGTTTTGATTATTATATGGCGAGGGGATGTTCTTTTTTGATCCAGCCTATTTGGTGTTCTGTATGCTTCTTGAATCTTTATAGGTATATCTTTCTTTAGGTTGGGAAAGTTTTCTTCTATAATTTTATTAAATATATTTTCTGGACCGTTGAGCTGCACTTCTCCTTCTTCGACTCCAATTATTCTTAGGTTTGGTCTTTTTATTGTGTCCCAGATTTCCTGAACGTTTTGTGATGAGAGCTTGTTGGATTTGCTGTTTTCTTTGATCAGTACGTTTATTTTCTCTATGGTATCTTCAGTGTCTGAGATTCTTTCTTTAATCTCTTGTATTCTGTTGGTAGTACTTGTCTCTGTAGTTCCCGTTCGTTTACCCAGATTTTCCATCTCCATCCTTCCCTCGGTTTGTGTTTTCTTCATTACTTCCATTTCATTCTTCAAGTCTTGAACCGCTTCTCTTACCTGTTTGATTGCCTTTTCTTGTTTCTCTTGGTTTTCTTGGGTATCTTTGAGCGATTTATTCATTTCCTCTACCTTTTTGTTTGTCATCTCTAATTGTTTGTGGCAGTTTTTCACCTCCTGTTTAAGGTCTTCTATTATTTTCATATAATTCACTTTTGAGTCGATTTCTTCTAATTCTTCTGGAGTAGGGTGTACAATTCTTCTTATTTTGGGATCCCTGGATTCTGGTGATGACATGTTGCCTTTCAGGTTGTTGGGGGAATTCTTGCATTGGCGCCTTCCCATCTCTTCCTTCAAATGGAGCCTGGAGAGGCCTGGTGTCTTGGTCCAGTCTTTGCTGTGACTGACTCTCTGGGTGTATCTCTTCAGTGTAGAAGCAGGAACCGACCTGTCCAGATGGAACTCCTCAGCACCACAACTTGGACGCCACTCTGGGTGGTAGTCCGTCAAGATGGAACTCCTCAGCACCAGTCCAGATGGAACTCCTCAGCACCTAAGCAGGGCCGCTTGGTAGCCCAGAGATCCGGAGACGGGAACCTTGAGACCTGCCTGGAAGGCAGGCACTCCAGGCTAGCTCTGGATGGGTAGCCTTAGTGTAGGAGCTTAAAACCGGTTTCAGCACTGGTCCGAGCACATGGCAGGGCAGGGTTGTGGGGTGGTGTGCTGGGGGGTTGGGTCGTGCCTAAGGAAGACAGCCCTGCAGAAGGAGCTGGGGGAGGGGAGTTTGTGCTCGCTTCTGGGACACCCCGCCCCTGAATAGGAGACACTCACCCGTCCAGATGGAACTCCAAAGCACCTAGGCAGGGCCGCTCGGTAGCCCAAAGATCCTGGGACGAGAGGAAGGACGTGGGAGGTGGCGCTGTGTCCAGGAGACCACTGGAGGCCCTGGAGCACCTTCTATAGGTGCCCGAGCTCCCTTACAGGGAAACTTGAGACCTGCCTGGAAGGCAGGCCCTCCAGGCTAGCCTTTCAGGGAATTTATTGTGAGATTGTGTCTCCTAGTAAAATCAGAAATTACTTCCACAAAAATCTCACTATCATGACTGCTCAGAGATTAATTTAAGAAGTACAACAACTGACAGGCTCAAGTTGCCAAGGTGAAAGAAACCTTAACCCAACACAAAGAAATATAGACAACTAAGGAATTTTGAAAATGAGAAGAATAATCTCTAGGTAACAGCACACAAAATTGGTTTTCCAGTACAAATGGTTAGCTCTAAAACCATATATGGTTAACATTGTACTGACAAATAATTGTGTATTTTTATTTTTAGGCATACACACTTATATTTATGCCAGGTTATATGTAAAAACAATAAATTAAAATAAAGCCATGAATTTTAAGGAGAGCAAGTAGTGATGTTATGTGGGAAAATCTATATAAAGAAAATGCAAGTGAAAATGATATAATTATATTATAACATCAAAAAGTAAAGGATAGGGACTGGAGAGATGGCTCAGAGGTTAAGAGCATTGCCCGTTCTTCCAAAGGTCCTGAATTCAATTCCCAGCAACCAAATGGTGGCTCACAACCATCTGTAATGGTGTCTGGTGCCCTCTTCTAGCCATCAGGCATACACACAGACAGAATATTGTATACATAATAAATAAAATATTAAAAAAGTAAAGGATGTAATTAAATAGAGACAAGACAGATTTTTTAAAAATAAAAGACATTAGTCAGGAGATTATATTTTGCAAAGGGAACATTCTATGTATATAGACTGACAATTATTCTTGTATGATATTATACTTTCTAATAAATGTATATTCAGTACTCACATTCATTATCTGTCAAAACGTGCACAAAATGCTATAGTTCTCCTTAATATTGTGCTTTTTTATATGCTGAAGAACAGACTGGTAGGCATTTTCAGGACAGGAGTTACTAATGAGCCAGACAAACAACTATGTCATTAGGAAATGGGTATATTTATCTTACCCATGCCTAATATCCAAGAAAGTAGACCTTGAAGGCTGAGATAAACACCAATGGTCAGTGGTTATATATATTATGCCTATATACAAAAGTCTCCAGTAAAATTCAAATGGCAAATTTAGGGAATTAAATTGTTTCAACACTTGGAGGAGACATATTTTTGAGGGACCAAGAGCTCTACATCTCTTCCCTGTATTTTACTTCAGGCATTTCTTTTTTCATTTTGTTTTTTTGAGACAGGGTTTCTCTGTGAAACAGCCTTGCCAGCCTTGAACTCATGGAGAGCAACCTTCCTCTACCTCCTGAGTGCTGTGATTAAATAAATGTATCACCACTGCCCTGCATATAAAGCATGTTTTTCACCGGTATATCTTTTCAGATGATATTCCTCAATATACTAGTATATATTTTCAGTGTTTCCTACATCCTCAGAGCTATTCTATTTAAACAAAGTGAAAGGACATTGTAAGCTCCCAACTTATTACCTGTAGACCAAAAATAGACATCAAAAATGAGACTTTATATATGAATGAGACTTTATATATAAATGAGACTTTAAAATATGAAGCAGTAGTTTGGAATTGAACTATTAGCCTATGGTATATGTTTCTAACTTCAGGTAGCCTATGGTCATATGTGACTCAATCATAATGCCTAAGGTTTCTTCAAAGTATGAGGAAGGTATTAATGTATGTAACAGTATAGGTTAAAATACTTGGTAGATTAGGTATTTAATAAGTTTTTCTTCTCAAATCGTTTATCATTCAATAACATTTTTATTTTCTGTGGATGAAATATATTATTCCCAATAGTATATTATTGTATTTTATTTTCATATGACCTCATGAATGTTGATTTATTTCAGTTTTCAAAAAAAAATGTTTTGTTTACTGATTGTTTGAATCCTTTAACATCAAAGTTTCCATGACATTCAGTGTTGAATATCCATTCTGATTGAAGACTCACACTAAAATCCATAGGAAAGTTTTGTGTATAAGACATAACTTAAGCAAGTTTTCATTTATTACAAGGTATCAGAGAATTATTCAAATTTTCCAGACAAGGCTTACTCATCTCTTGCAAGAAAGGTAGCATATCAGAGCACAATGATCACTTGCCAAACTGATAGGACAAAAAATGGAATCGTGTGTAAAAATTTCAATTATTCTTATGTTACTAAATTCTGGCTACTATAAAGAAGGCTCTACACCAAGACAATTTATAAATGTCTGGATCAAGGCTGTATAAGTTAAAAGGTATCAAATCAAGGTACAAGGGATTTTATGTCAAGTGAGTGAAAGTTCTCTGCAACCAAATTAAAAAGAAAAGAAGTATGGAGATATTCAGACACATTCTGCTCACTAGTGGTAGAACTGATAATATCTTTTTGTTCTCCTATAATCTGAAAATTATTTTCTTTCTTAAAAAGAAAATCTCTGGTGCAGATGTTGTAAATTTTGACTCGCCCTTCTAGTGAAAAACTAAATAATGTTGGAGACAAAATATATGTATTTTCCTTTCTTGGTAAGATTATATTAAAATAGTCAATAAAGTATTACTTATCACAGGAAACACAAAGTCCTTTATCAGTATATGGCAAGAAAAGATACTTGAGGAAGTGACAACATTGCTTCTTTTAGCTATTTATTTGAAGACCAGTCCACGTATAAAACTTGAGCATTTTTGATCATCAACTATCAAATTAAAAGATTTTATTGTAATATATCTGGTACTTCCATGGATGTTTGAGGGACTCTTACATTATAATTAGATGTTTATACATAACCTTGGGTCTCTTAAGATTCTTCAAAGAATGCCTAATTGATATTCCAAGTATTCTTGTCTAAAGTTCTCATTTTTGTTTTGCACGGTTTCTGTATAGATTAATCAGTTTACGTTTTTTTATTCATTGTTCAATTAAGGATAGAGAGGGAATTTACTGCTTTCATAAAGTTGATAGAAGAGGAAATTGTAGATATCTGCTGAGTTAATTTTATAGAAAAATTATATTTCTTACATATTAAATATTCCATTTTCTTCAGTGGCATGTTTTACCACTTAAAAATAACCATTACTTATAAATATAGGTGACAAATTTTAAATTGTGTCTTAAAGGTGACCATCCTAAAAGATTAGTTGTTTGCCCATCATGGTTGAGTAGCTGGATATTCAGACTCACATCATCGATTATGAATCTTTAGAAGTAGACCACTGAATTATTTCCCTCATATTTTATACTGTATACCTTATCAAAGTACTTATTTCAAAGAATCAAATAGTATGGACTTGCACAGGCACACTCAACCTACTATTGTAAGAAGTTACTAGCATCGATTTTTTCTTTTAAAATCTGAATATTATCTTTTCTAAAAAGAAAAAAATTATACAGCTTTTATAGTTTTTCACTTTTGTTATGCCTTTAACAAAATAACTTTGGAGTCTTAAGAGCTTTGTATTTTTTTTTAAAATCTGGTATAAGAGAAAGTTCAATAGGAAATTCACTTTCCTGATGTGATCTTTGGATTATTTGAAATCCGTTTTCCAGCTGCTCCTTTTAGGACTTCAGTTGAATGGAGGTGCATTCATAGCATTAGTTTTGATATTTCCCATCCAAAAAATAAAAAGGATCTTTGTATCCAGTTCTTATTAAAAACTTGAATTATTAAAACATAATGCTTACAATAAAAGCAGACATTCTTAAAACCCTCATATCATCGAAAATCTCAAGGATTTCAACAGCATATGTGACTGAAGTTTGGCAAAGCTATGCTTCAGTGGGCTGTAACATAAGTCACTTGTTTGAGAACAGCCACTGTGCTACCAGATTTTTGTTGTCATGAAATGAAAAAAAAGGTCCCCTGAACAACATTATGCACATAAGAGTCATTTCTGTCTCTTCCTATTCTACCGTCTTCACAACAATTTGTTTTCCCTTATCTGTGAATTAATCCAATAATTATATATGGCAAGGCACTGAAATATTAGGGTAGCAGGAAAGATGCAAATAATAATAAGTTTGTGTTAAAATGCATTTTAAAGAAGATGCTTTATAGGGAAAATGATTTGAATTAATTATATTCATGCAAAAAATTGTCAAGGAATTAAAAAGATAGAATGGAAGTCACTAAGAGAGAAGTAGTAGTCTGAGATTATTGTCAATATTCTTTTTGCCACAAAACTATTTTAGAAAAGATACATTTAAATTTCTTTGTTTTCATATATATATTGTATATATTATTCAATACCACATAACAGAATAAAATTACTAAGGTTTTTCAATCAAATCAAATATAGGTTGTAAAAAAATAAATGTAAACAATTATCAAATGCTTTCTTAAACTTTTATTTAAATTAATGGAAAAGTACTGTCATAGAATTTTGAGGCTGATATATGTGCACATGAACAAAATTAAAATGTTTCTAAGAAGTTAGATGATTAAAATTGATGGAAGGTTTTCTGTATGTACTGAAATACGTACTGTATATATACAACAATATTTTCTCTTTTTTATTATAGCTACACAAAGCTAACCATTTTTGGCAAAAAGATATTAAGGAAGAGGAAGAACATCTAACCGTAAATAAATACTACTGCTCAGTGCATTGATAAGGTATTGCATCAGCTAAGTAGTCATAACAAATTCATGTTTAACCATATTTTCAAATACTTTGTATGTTAAAGTACTTCAGTCTGGATAAGATTGGATGTTCAGATTGCTTGCGCAATGATAAGAAAAGGAAACAGAAGAAAGCACACAAAGGTTAAAGGCTATATCACAAAAGCAAAAAGTCTCTAGTAAAGAGGCTCCCAAACCAAGAAATACCACTGTTTCTCGCACCAGTAACAAAAGCAACATGAATCTGATCCAGTAGCCCAAGCTATAGCTCCTAACCGTGGCCTCCTGACAACTAATAGAGTGTCTTTATGCTGTATCTAGCTATTGCTTCGTGATATTAGTTATACAAACTCTACAAAATTGAGAATTCAGGGTCAAGTTGGAGGATTTAGCTTAGCATGAAAAGTGCATAAACCTTGGGCTTCTGCTCTGAGTGCCACATATCCTGGACAAAGTGATGCATGGTTATTCTCCCATCACATAAGAGGTGAAAGAGAAGAGTAAGTATAAGGTCATCCTTGAGGACACAGTGAACTCAAAAGAAGACTGGACTATGTGAGAAACTGATATAAGAAAACATTTAGAAAGAACATAATAAAGAACTGAAGAATAAACAGACCATTGGAAAAAAATGAAGATATTTTCAGCTGATCTACTGTTAACATGTATGAGGAAATATTGTCTTCATCACAGAAAACTAGGATAGGACATCGGATACAATAAACAAAAGTACAAAATATTCTACTATCACAATAGAGTTTGTATACACTGCCATGGTTTTGGTTCTTAGATGTTTTTGGTAAAGCACCTTCTCAAAAGAAAATTGAGAAGATAGATTTTATTTCAGCTTACACATTCCAATAACAATCCACCACTGAAGGAAGTCATGGCAGGATCTCAAAGCAGGAACTGATGGAGAAGCCATGGAATAGTGTTATTTACTATATTTCTTCTCACAACTTGTACAGTCTGCCTTCTTATAGAACTCAGGAATACCAGAGTAGGGTTGATACTACCCATAGTAAACTGGACCTTCCCATGTCAATCATCAATCAAAAAGTACCCCATAATTTTACCCATATACCAATACAATGGAGTAGAGACATTTTTTGTAACTGAGACTCTTCTTCCAAAATAACTCTAATTTGTGTCAAATTGATATAAAAAAGCCATAACATGTTAAAAATACTATATACATGTATAATTTTTTCTCATAAATAGGTTTACATCTTTATTTGAGCTCATTTACCAAAAACTTAAATATTGATATTGCCTTTCTAGAGAAATTAAAGATGTACATACATTAGGAAGTCTGACTTTTTTTATTTCAGGAATTTCTTTTTATTGGTAGCATGGCAGAAATACTTTCACTATGTTGTACATATAGCTTAGCCTGGGAAAGTGTCTTTTCAGTGAAGGTAGGTTCTAATCTGTCATGACAAGCTTTTCTTGGCAGCTCCATAAAATAGACATCAGAAGACATATTTATGTGAAAACTCTGCCTAGTTTATATATATATATATATATATATATATATATACCATATATAATATTTCACATATAATATATATTATATATATAATTTCAATTTCCTAGAAATTGATGTAATAGTATTGTTTCATTAAATATATATTTTAATTAACTTGATTTATGTTTATTAATTATTTTGTGTATGTGATATTTTCTGGTGGTGACAAATTTTAATACCTATTGGTTGACTATTTAAAACAGTATCATGAATGAGGGGTTGCAGATATTCCACAGTGGTTAAAAGCACAATGCTCTGGTTAAAACCAGATGTTCTGGTTCATTTTTGTAAGATCAGGATATGCCCATGACCCAGCAGTCATCGGAAAACCATTTTTACCTTGAGTCTTAGGAGTTTCTGTCATCTTTTCTTGCTTCTGTACACACAATACATGCATGTACACATGCTTAGGCAAAATACTCACAAATACAAAAAATTAAAAAAAACTATTTTAAATCAGATGAATTTCTGTTCTTCATATTCCATATTCAAGGGATTTGTTCCTTTTGTTGCTACATGGATATTTCGCTGAGTGTCTATTTTAAGAAGGCAGTCATTAAGACAATGCCAAACATTCCTGACTCATAGTGAGGCTGCAGTCTAGCAATCTTTTTCCAGAAGAACCCGTCTTTCTTAGTCTCTCTCTTTCCCCCTCTCTTTCTCTTTTCCTTTCTCTCTCTCTCCCTCCCTTCCTTCTCCCTCCTCTCTCTCTCTCTCTCTCTCTCTCTCTCTCTCTCTCTCTCTCTCTGATTTATTAGGGATAAGAGATCCAATCACATACCAGATTCTAGGCAGTAGCACTGACATGCATTTCCTCAAAATAATTTCTCTGGTAATCTGGTTCACAGTTTAAGGGGACATTCCATCTATACTCTATTGTCCTAATGAAAGCAGTTACATGTTGACTATCTGCATGCTTCAGTTCTCATGAAGATATAAATATACTTTTGAACTAGTACTGTTGCTCAACATCACATTACTACTATAGAGTGCTGGTAGTAGGTAAACCTAACAAGTCTACTCCTTGAATGTGCTTTAGAAAGAAATTCTGAGAGAAATGTCAGACCATATAATGTAAATTTATAAATTAATGTCTGCAATACTGAGGCAAAAATTTGATGTCTAATTACTTAAACCTGTACAATGACAGAACATACCTTGAGATCAGGCAAGATTTCAAGTAGAGGGAATGGAAAACCAACCCAGCCACAAAACCTTTGACCTATAGTCTGTTGAGCTTAATGGATTGCTAGGGTAGTGACAGGTGGCCTAGATATTAAGGTAGTGGCCAACCAATAAATAAACTAAAACCCATGCCAGGAGAACAAGCACACCTGACACTGTCGAGAGCACCAGGATCCACAGAATGGATTAGCCAGAGACCTAGGATGGACTCAAGCATGACTGAAGGAAAAAAAATGCCTCTGTCATAAAGCTAAATGATATTCTTCTAAACTAATAACCTGATTGGCATCAGAGAAACTTCATCAAGAAACTAATGAAAACAGATGTAGACCCACAGCCAAACATTAGACAAAGTCTGGTAATTTCCAGAAGAGGGGGAGAAAAGATTGTAGGAGCTAGAGTAGTCAAGAACACTGCAGGAAAACACACAAAAATCAACTAACCTGGGTTCATAGGGGCTCACAGAGATTGAAGGAACAGCCAGGGAGCCTGCATAGGATTGACCTAGGCATTCTGCTAATATGTTACAGTTGTGCATCTTAATCTTCTTTTGTGTCTCATAACAGTGGAAGCACAGGTTATCTCTGACTCTTTTTCAAGATTTTAATACCCTATTTGTCATAGTGGGTCACATTGCCCATTCTTAATACACATGAAGGTACATAGTCTTATGGCAACTTGGCATGCCATGTTTTGTTTATATTAATAAATGACATGACCTTTCCTGAAGAGAAATGGAGAAGGCATGGATTGGGAAAGCAGGGAGAGATGGGGTGTAAGGAAGTGGGAAGAGAGGGAGTATGGGGAAGTGAAGGGCTGTGAGAACTGGACTTGGAGAAGAAGACAGAAGGGAAAATATGAGTTGGTCATATTTATCAATGTCTGACTACTTGTGATTTTAATGTGAGCCAACACTGCATTGCAAATGGAGATGAACAGAATACAGATATAGACAAAGAACACCTGGAGAGAGAAAGCTGAGTTTGGAAGGCTTTCATACCATCAAGGTCATACAGTTTTTGTGTATGCCCTCTGCAAATGTTGGACTATCACTTCTGTCCTTTGAGGCAGTATTCTTAAGATTAAATGACAACATGCTGAAGAAAACTGTTCCTATACCCACAGGTGACCGCTCCTTCAGTGATGTTGCTAGCTATTTTCTTTTTTTTTCAAAAGCTTTTTTTCCTTTTTTTATTCATTTTTCTACTCAAAAAATTTAAACTTCCTCCCCTCCTTCCATTCCCCTCTCACTCCTCCACTCACCCTCCTCCCTCCCCCTCCATCCTTAAGAGAGGGCAGAGAACCCTGTCCTGTGGGAAGTACAACCCCCACTCAACCTCCACTCCAAGGAAGCTTTGCATCCAAATAGACAAATAGACTATGGTCCCCAAAAGCCAGTACATGCAGTAGAAACAAGTTCCAGTGCCTTTATCAATGGCTTCTCAGTCAGCCCTCATTTACAACCACATTCAGAGAGTCCAGTTTGATTGCATGCTCCATTCAGTCCCGGTCCAGCTGGATTTGGTGGGCTCCCATTAGAAGAGGCACACTGTCTCAGTGGGTAGACCAACTCCTCACAGTCCAGACTACCTTACTCCTTCTCCCTCCTTCTGCTTTTCAACTGGACGTTGCTCTGATGAGGGACTTTGTCTCTATCTCCATCCATTGCCAGACGAAGACTCTATGGTGATATTCAAGATAATAATCAGTGCAATAGTGGGGCAAGGCCAGTTCAGGCACCCTCTACTCTCCTTCCTAGGGACCTAGCTGGGGACATTCCCATGGACACCTGCGATTCCCTCTAAAGCCAAGTCTCTTGCCAACCCTAAAATGGATCCCTTACTGTAGATATCTTCTTCCCTGCTTCTATATCTGCACTTCCTCCATCTCCACCCTCCCACTCCTCAAAGCACTCTCCAGTCTTTCCCCTTTCCCTTCTCTTTCTCCCACTCTCCTTCACCCCCACCCCCACCCCACCCCCATGCTCCCAACCTTTGCCCTGCAATCTTGTTTGCTTCCAATTTTCAAGAGGATCTTTACATTCTTTTCTTTGGGTTGATTATTTTATTTGGCATCTCTAGGCTTGTCAACTATAGGCTCAATGTCCTTTATTTATGGCTAGAGTCCACTAATAAATGAGTGAGTACAGTCCTTATTCATCTTTTTGGGTCTGAGTTATCACACTCAGGATAATGTTTTCTAATTCCATCCATTTGCATTCAAAATTCAAAATGTCATTATTTTTTTACCACTGAGTAGTACTATAATGTGTATATGTTGCACAGTTTCTTTATCCATTCTTCCACTGAAGGGCATCTAGGTTGTTTCCAGGATCTGGAAATTACAAATAATGTTGCTATGAACATAGTTGAACAAATGCTTTTGTAGTATGATTGGGCATCTCTTGGGTTTATTCCCAAGAGTGGTATTGCTGGATCCTGAGGTAGATTGATTCCTAATTTCCTGAGAAACTGCCACATTGATTTCCAAAGTGGTTGCACAAGATTGCATTCCCACCGGCAATGGATGAGTGTTCCCATTGCTCCACATCCTCTCCAACATAGGCTATCATTGGTGTTTTTGATGTTAATCATTCTGACAGGGGTAAGATGGTATTTCAAAGTTGTTTTGATTTGCATTTCCCTGATCTCTAAGGAGGGTGAACATGACCTTAAGTGTCTTTTGGCCATTTGAACTTCGTCAACTGAGAATTCTCTTTTCAGTTCAGAACCCCATTATGATCAAGTAGCCTTCATTCCAGAGATGTAGGGCTGGTTCAACATATGAAATCTATCAATGTAATCCATCATATAAATAAACTGAAAAAGAAAAACCATATGATCCTTTCGTTAGACGCTGAAAAAGCATTGGACAAAATTAAACACCCCTTTATGATGAAGGTCTTGGAGAGGGTAGAGATACAAGGATCATATCTAAATATAATAAAAGCAATATAAAGCAAACTAACAGCTAATATCAAATTAAATGGAGAGAATCTCAAAGCCATTCCACTAGAATCAGGAACAAGACAAGGCTGTCCACTTTCATCATATCTCTTCAACATAGTTATTGAATTTCTAGCAATAGCAATAAGACAACATAAAGAGACCAAGGGGATTCGAATCAGAATGGAAGAAGTCAAATTTTTGTTATTTGCAGATGATATGATTGTTTACATAAGCGACCCCAAAAACTCTACCAAAGAACTCCTACAGCTGATAAACACCTTCAGTGATATGGCAGGATACAAGATAAACTCCAAAAAATCAGTTGCCCTTCTATACACAAAGGAGAGAGAAGCAGAGAGGGAAATCAGAGAAACTTCACCTTTCACAATAGCCACAAATAGCATAAAGTATCTTGGAGTTACACTAACCAAGGAAGGGAAAGAACTATTTGACAAGAACTTTAAGGCTTTGAAGAAAGAAATTGAAGAGAACACCAGAAAATGGAAGGATCTCCCATGCTCTTGGATGGGTTGGATCAACATAGTAAAAATGGCATTTCTACCAAAGACAACCTATACATTCAACACAATTCCTATCAAAATCCCAACAAAATTCTTCACAGAACTTGAGAGAACAATAATCAACCTTATATGGAAAAACAAAAAAACCCAGGATAGCCACAACAATCTTATGCAATAAAGAAACTTCTGGAGGCATTACCATCCCAGACTTCAATCTCTATTACATAGCTACAGTAAAGAAAACAGCTTGGTACTGGCATAAAAACAGAGACATTGACCAATGGAATTCAATCTAAGACCCAGATATTAGCCCACAAACCTATCAACACCTGATTTTTGATAAGGGATCTAAAAGTATACAATGGAAAAAAAAAGCATCTTTAACAAATGGTGCTGGCATAACTGGATGTCAACCTGTAAAAGAATGAAAATAGATCCATATCTATCACCATGCACAAAACTCAAAACCAAATGGATTAAAGACCTCAATATAAATCTGACCACCCTGAACCTGATAGAAGAGAAAGTGGGTAGTACTCTACAACACGTGGGCACAGGAGACCACTTCCTATGTAGAACCCCAGTAGCTCAGACAATAAGAGCAACAATGAATAAATTGGACCTCCTGAAACTGAGAAGCTTCTGTAAAGCAAAGGACACTGTAGTTAAGACAAAAAAGCATCCTACTGAATGGGAGAAAATCCTCACCAACCATACGCCAGACAAAGGTCTGATCTCCAAAATATATAAAGAACTCAAGAAACTTGACATGAAAATTCTAATTAACCCAATTTAAAAATGGGGTTCTGAACTGAAAAGAGAATTCTCTGTTGCTAGCTATTTTCAAGAAATTCATTTAATCTTGCGTTTTCCTTTGCTGTACACAAGAGCACAACCTGGCTGTTGTCCTTCTCAAATCAAATTCCTATTTTTCAGTGAATATATGCTTACCTGAGCAAACAAGGAAAAGACCTACCTTAATTTTCTAAAATTAAGATGTCTTTTTTTTATAAATCAAAACAAAAATACAAATACCTTGGTTACTAAATTATTGATGATATTATTGTAAATTGATTTTTTTTAGTGGTTAGTATTGAATGTAAGGTCTAATACACTCTAGGCAAAAATCTCACTACTGTTTATTTGGACCTTGGGAGCTCAGTCCAGTGCTCCAGTGTGGGTCTCTGTCTCTATCTCCATCCATCGCCAGATGAACTATGTACCTAACAGAAGAACAAAAAATAAAAACCCAGAGACAGATATTGAGGTTCAAGCAGTAGATCAAAAAAGCAAAGCAGTCAACCACTAGAGAGATCTTGCCTCTATAAAATCAAGAGGTTGAAAAGAGAACAAGTTCTTGTCTCATGCCATCTTATATTCCTATCTAGTACTGGTGGTAAAAGTGTGTGTCATCACCTGCAGGCCTTTATGAAGTGGTACTTATGGGATTACAGATGTGTGCCACTACTTCCTGGCCTGTATGGATGACCAGAGTGGCTATTTTTTCTGTCAGATTTTTAGGGATGTTTTATTTGTTAAAACAAAAATGAAATATCACTATTTTCCCTTCTGTATATAAAATATAAAGAATACTATAATTAATATAAGATAAACTATTACAATAAATACAATAACTGATGTGGGAGTGTCATATATCAATCTGTTGATTTCATTGGCTAAGCAATAAATACACTGCTTGGTCCTGGTTGGTTAGAACATAGGTGGGAGGAGTAAACAGAAGAAAATGCAAGGAGGAACAGGAAGTGAGGTCAGAAAGCATGCAGCTCCGCTCGGCCAGCGCCTCGGAGGACACCATGCTCCTGTCTAGCGGGCAGACGGGATAGCTCTGCTCTCTGAGGCAGAGGGATGAAACTCCGACTCAAGATGGATGTAGGCTAGAATCTTCCTGGTAAGCACACCTCGTGGTGCTATTCACCTGATTAGAAATGGGTTAAGAGGTTGAAGCTAATGGGCCAAGCAGTGCTTAAAAGAATACTGTGTCCATGTAATTATTTTGGGTAGCTGCTTCTTTTCAACAAATAACTATATACAATACATATAGACAATATGTACATCAACAATGTCTAATCCATCTGCATTTGACATTTTCAGAAAAAATATTTTATTATCTAGCCTATCTTGTTGAGTCCAAATCTTGTACCTGATTTATTTTCTATCATAACTTGCATTACTATCTTTTGATGTCTCTCAACCTTATACACTTTACACTATGTTAGTTAATATTTTTTTCTGAGTCAAGTATAGAAGGAAAATTATGACTCTAACTATCTAGTATTCAACTACCTCATATACCTGAGAAGGGAATAATTTTAACTGAGCAAGCAAGAAGTGTAAACAAGCAATTTTTAATAACTGTGAGAAATGACAGAAACAGATGGCTGCCTGGACAATTTCTCTGGAGGTATTTATCCTTTATCTACAGATGTCTCATGAAGCACTAGTCTTTGTATTCCTTAGCAGAATGCCTATATTCTCCTGAAAAGACAAAAAAAAATGTTTCCCTGATGCTAATTTTGGGGATGATCTCTTTTGTTGATTTTTTTCTGATCAAATTAGAAGCATTTGTTAGATTTAAAGGTTACTTTAGATTAAATAGCCAAACTGTTTATGTCTTGTAATTAAGAAATGTCTCTTGTTCAAATAGAAACATTATTAAATTTGATGGTATGCATAACTTCTCTTCACCTGTAGAAACAAAAGCAAAACCCCTTCCACTACATAACATGTATCCTGGCTTCTATTTTTAGGTCAGTACATCTTCCAGGTATATGGACTGATTTAATTCCATAGTTTTTTTCTACTCTCCAATGTCTCTTCACAGCTGTTTTTTTCTTTTTTATTAGCATTTCGTTAATTTTCAGATTATCATTCAAAGTTAACAAACCATGATATAATCTATTTATGGGTGTATTTTTCTTCTCTTACTGCTTATTTAACATATCTTTTATATTTTAATTTGCTCTTCCTATAACTTTGTCTCCTATAGAGTTGTGTGATAAACCTGTAATACTTTATTTTATAATAATAAGAAACCTGTTTTATTTTCATAGAGAAATATGTCTTTTTTTCAGAACAGGAATACTCATGATGGCTATAACTTATAACAAAGGTTTGGTTACCAAAATAAGCCTTTTCTGAATTCCAAGCAGTTGACCATTGAAAATCTAAATAGGTATCAATGGTGTGGTGTACATACTTTAGCTTTCCATATTTTACAAAATGGAACTCATCATTCTGCAAATTTCCATTCCTTAGAGTACCCTTTGTGTTACTTCTTGCAGGTAGTGATGTTTGGTGGTATAAAGAACAAGAAGGGCAATATGCCAAGTGATAGAAAAGTGTTTTTTTTAATATTTACATGACTTTTAAAAAATTCTGGGGTCTCTATCATATTTCAAATCAATAATTAATCAATCTCTGAAACATTTTTGTTAGAGGACCTGGTATATGGATTCAGATGTTTGTTCTGTATATGGGATGATTTCTATTCCTGGTTATTTTTGTATCTGAATACACAAAGAGAAAATTCTGCATCATTTGGTATATAAATTCAGCAGTTTCAATAAGCAAAATAACATTTTCTGTATATTTTTAATTGGTAACTATTTTGAGATGTTCTTTAAGATGTGACAGAACCATGAAAATAACAAATAATTCTGACATTTGGATTGAATCATATGGGCTTTGTTTCATGTTGTTTAAATACTCAGATTTGTAACCTAAATTGCCTGATTTATTTTCATCATTTATTTGAGTGAGGTGGTAAAATATTGTCTATATAATCATATATATATATATATATATATATATATATATATATATATATAGTAATTGCTTGCACATCATTTCCAATGTCTGAACTATAAATTATTGGTACATGATCAGGTTATTTAAAATTTTCTGAAGGAGAATCTTCCACTAATATCCATTAAAAGGCTGAGACTTATTATGAGTAGACACTGTGGGGGAAAAGTTTTCTTTGTCTTTTTCTCATAAAAGTGTATTGAGGAAACAGTCTTTTAAATAAATAACTTTAAGCAGGCATCAATTATGCAATGGAGTAAGCAAAAGAATTCCAGACTGTAGAGGGTCAATTGGCTTGGTAACCTTATTAACAGCTCATAGATCTTTTCCCATTCTCCAGTTTTCAGATTTATTTTTAATAACAAATATAGGAGAATTCCAAAGGTTGTTTAATTCTTACATATATGGAATTTTATTTGCTCCTGTACCAGCTGCTTTAAAGCCTGCAATTTTTTGTACTGTTAAAGGTCATTGCTTAACCCATACATGTTTGTCTGTCATCCATTTTAAAGGTAGGCTTTCTTTATGAGCATCTGTTTTGCCATCTTCTTGTACAAACTGAATGGTAACTGTGACTGTTCTTTAAAATGCCTCCTAATACTTTTTCCAGGAACATGAATTTATGTATAGTTTGTTTCTATGATTGGTGGAATGTTAATCTATATATTCCATTGCTCTAATAAAACATGTTCTAAAAATTCATTGCTATCTTAGCAACATATGTGCTGTAGAAATTCCTACAGCCAGTAGCCTTTAAGTTACCCACCAACTTGTGTGTGGCCTGTTATACTATAAATGCTGATGTAAAGCATGCATTTTGCCTTCCTCTTCTGGCTATGTGGTTAGGTTGCTATTCCCCATTTGGGCAGAGGACAGTAATCTGTGAGCCTACCCTTAAATAAATAACCCTTGTTATACTCAATTCTAAGCTAGTATGGAATTTCTTTTAAGTACCCATCATCATCTGGTGAACATGTCGATCGAAATTCCACACCTACCTGTTGCGGGAGGTCCTTCCGCCCCTCCAACCAATAGCTGCTGAGATACCAGCCCATTGGGGTGTGGTTTCTCTCCCTTTAAAAGAAGCGGCTATTTCCTTCTGCTCTCTCTCTTCATTTCCTGCTCTGCTGGAGACTAGACTCCCTTCCTCGTTGCGCAGATGGCTGTTGTCCGGGACGGTGGTCTGTAAGTTTTTTCCTTTTTAAATAAATAACACCCTATTAATCATAACTCCAAACTGGTGCGGCATTGTTCGTGACTTACGCCTTCATTTTGGCGCCCGAACCTTGGCTTTTAGGACCTCTCCTTCCCCGCTCGGCAGCGGCGGGTTCAGTTGGGCGCAAGCCCTCCCTCCTCAGCCGTGGCCTGTGCCTTGCAGCGGTGTGTGACCTGTGCCTTGTGCATGGAGCCAGCAGTTTAATATAAATTATCCACACTGGCTTTTCTTGCTGCGTTCTTTGTTTTTAGACACCTCAGATTGACTTCAAGTCCCCACGCACCCTATTCTGCCTCCCCACGTGGATTTAAACTCCACAGGCCCGCGTAATCTCTGCCTGCATGGTTTCTCTTTCTGAGTTGTTTTTAAATCTCCCTTGCAGTACAGCTCTTAAGTGGTGCGAACCAGAGCACGCGGTTGCCGGTTGCGGAAGCTGCAAACCCTCAGGGTTACTCTGTCACGTGGAGGCATACACGGCTTCCGGGTTACTCTTCTCTACCCCTGGATTCTGGGTTTATGGTTCCGTGTACACCGTTTTTTGTTTAGTTTGTGACTTAGGCCCCAGTGCTGAGTCCGAGATACACTCGGCCTTCAGGCCCATAATATCCAGAGAGGCAGGACGATCTCTGAAGCCGGCTGGGCGGTGGTGGCATACACCTTCATTTTGGCGCCCAACGTGGCCGATTTATTTCAAAGATGTGCTGACCTCTCAATGGAAGCCAGGAAATGTGCTACATTGGGGAAGGGGTTTTGCTCTTGTTTCCACAGGAGAAGAAAAATTGTGGATACCATCAAAATTAATAAAGTTTCGATTTGAAGAGGAGAAACCTCTTGGAAAGGAGAAATGACAACCCATCCACAATGATGATATTCATACAGGTGGTAAGAAAAACATATACAATGGGGGCAGGGTTCTGTTCTTATCTCCACAGGAAAACACTCATCTTTGAAAATTCAAAGGACCCTGGATGTTTGGATACTGACAGATGGAAAATACCTGCCCAATAGGAAATATCAGAAAACTGAATGGGTTGTGTAAGTAAATATATTAAACCATATTTCTAATTTATAGAGCTGGTTTTGAAGTTGGACTCTGGCTCAGTCCTCTCAATACCAAGCCTGTTGGTAAGAGAAAAACCCAGAGTTTCTGGAGTTTCTGACTCATGTCAAGAGCCATGATATGGGACAGAAAGAAATATGAGTTTAGAAAACATCTTTGCTTTTCTTCATGTCTATCATACTTTTCTTGAATATATCTATCATGCCTTTCATTGATATATATATATGTCTATATATGTCTTATGATTAATGCTTGTTTTTCCAATGACAATGAGTCTTTCCTGAGTGACATTTGAAGTTTCCAGGAAGAAGATGGGGCCCCACAACAACAACTCTACCTGGTTGATATGACATCATGATACTGATAGCGCTACTACAAGACCTGTTTTGGGTACCAACTGCCAGACGATCCCAACTTGGTTAGCTGAAATGGTGCACATCTTGTCAACATTCTGGCCAGACCTCCACAAAATACTCAGAGACTATTTGCATTTTAAAAGACATTGATCTTGAATTTAACCATCATTTTACTTTCACAGGATTCCCCAGAAAGAACGTCGCCCCATGACAGCTGGAAGTAATTCTAGAGGACGATGTCCCCCTCCCAGTAAAGTTTGCCCCTGGGTTTAGGGACATCATTTGGGGTTGGGGGTTGAGGGGGAATTTTATAAGCTCAGGGATCATTTTGGAAAAAAGAGGGATTGATTGGATAATAGATTTATAATTGTGAGTTACTGTTTTTAGACAAATATATTGATATCTTTTTGTATATTGATACAAAGTTAAATTATATTGACTATTGTATGCATGCATGTTTCTACCTCTGTTTAAACATTCTTTTGTATTGACATATATTGTATTGTATATATATATATATATATATTGTTATATTTACCATATTGCGTGTACTTTTTACCTCTGATTAAGATACTATATATTGTTTGTATATTGATATATATTTACCATATTGCAATGTATATCTGTACATTGTTTTATTTGGAGGTCTTGTCCTCATTTGTTTAGTGTTCATTGTCTTGTCTTTAGTTAGATAGATATTGAGAATTATATAGATTATAGTCATCTAAGTTTGTCATTAATAATTAGACTAATCAGGTTCTTTAGATATATAGAGATTATACTCAGTATAGACAGACGGTCTTCAACCTCTTCAAAGAGCTGTAGAAAATGGCCTTTAATCTAACTCAGAGTTTTGTGGTAGTGAGACACAATTGCTCCTGGCAACACCACTCTATTCCCGAGAGAATGTTGAGCACCAAAGACACTCCACCTGGAGCCTTTCTTTTTGGCAGAACTGGCCTTGGGGCAAAGAAATGCCCATACCTCAACCACTGACAGAGATACAGAGCGTGCATCAATGGATAAAACAGGACTGTCTATCCTGCCAAGACGGGTAAGATAGTTTTGAAAGTTGCTTGCCTTTGAAAATGGTATGTCGTTATGTTAGGCCTTAGCCAAAGTTGGTTGCTTCGATGTGCAAACATGACTTTGGGTGATTGCCCAGGTAGCTAGTTGTCTCTGTGATTTGTTGCATGTTTTGGAAGTTGTTTTACTGAACTTCCTAATTACTCAGGTAACATTATTTCCCTTCTCAGATCTTCGATGGGGTTGAAGACTATATAAATGTAGTTACTTTTCTCTCATGACTTGGCCAAGTTATTTATTATACAAGACCTAAGCTAGTTAGAATAGGATATTTGTACTTATTGTATATAATTTTGTAGTAGGTTTAGAACTTTCTTACTTAAACAAAGGGGAGGTGTTGGGAGGTCCTTCCCCTCCAACCAATAGCTGCTGAGATACCAGCCCATTGGGGTGTGGTTTCTCTCCCTTTAAAAGAAGCGGCTATTTCCTTCTGCTCTCTCTTCATTTCCTGCTCCGCTGAAGACTAGACTCCCTTCCTGATGGCTGTTGTCCGGGACGGTGGTCTGTAAGTTTTTTCCTTTTTAAATAAATAACACCCTATTAATCATAACTCCAAACTGGTGCGGCATTGTTCGTGACTTACGCCTTCACCTACCTGGTGGACTCACTTAAAGGCCTAACTGCTCCAGAGCCCAGAAAGTCTCCCACCCCCACCACTTAGCTTGTTATTACGTACTAAGTGTTTTTTTTTGTTGTTGTTGTTTTTCTAGAAAAAAAAAAACAACCACAGCGAAGCTAAGTGTGTCTTGGTGACTTGGAAATTACCCAAGCTTAATTCCCCCTGTGCTGAGTGGTAATTTGCACAGGCTTGTGCATCATGTTCCTGAGTTCTGTGTTCCTTGCAAAAAGTATGGAATTGATTTAATTTGTCAAGCAAAGCATATTTCTCAGTATTTAACCAACACCAAGGTGGGAAAAGAAAGTGGTGATGGCATGTGCCTGGCACCACCAGTTGTGTCATGACTCTGCAACCATGACACCTGCTCGATAATAAAGATTATTACACCTAAAACAATTTACCAGTACTCATAACAGGTAACTATTTTATTAATTAATAAATCAGTAAACTTGAAAGTTATATAATTGCAGACAACTTTACCACTGAAAATTTTGTAACATTTTTGCTAATGCTATGGGTTATATTCAGCAAGGCTTAAATGGTTATTGTGATATATCCATTTATTGGATATTGGTACTCAGTATTCTTCATAATTATATCCTTTAGAAAATGATTTGATAGCAGAGTCAAGAATGCCACACTTTTAGAAATTAGTCTTTACAGATTAATAAACAATAGCTTGCTGACAGGAGTAATACCATTGAAAATCAAAAGTTACCTGAAAAATTGATACTGTTGAAAAGAATTTCATTATTTTGACATTATATTTCATGTCAAAAAGTACTGAGAAATTATGTGAAAGAATTTATGCCATTGATTTTGACAATAAAAATTTGGTTTAAAAATATGATAGGTTAGCAGATAGACTATCTCTCCAGGAAGGCAACTATCCAAATAATATCCAAGAATGAGATATTATCTTATACAAAAAAAAACTCATACCCTGGAGTCACTTGTGCCAAGTGAAGAACAGAGGTTAGGTGTCTCAATGAAATCACTAGAAATTTATAAAGGCCTGGAAATTCAGACATTACAAAAGACAGTAGTAAAAAGAGTTGAGATGATGAGGGAAATATTGGAGCTGATCTGCAAGGAAATAACGTACAAGAACAAGATTTAACATTGCCAGTAGCTATCAGAGATGGCTTACCTAGGGTTTCAGCTTCCTACCCTGTAATCTACTCCAAAAAAGCATAAAGTTCTATAGGACCAAAAGGATCCAAAGAAGGTAGATGGGTATAGGAATGAATGTTCTAAAAGAAATTAGTCAAGCAGTAGTAACTTATGGTTAGCACTCTGCATTTGTTAGGGAGATGGTAAAGACATGGACTTCAAACATTAAAGCTATGCCACTAGACTTTTTCACTTATTTTCAGCAGTCCTGGATGATAGACCTCAAATTATATTTAAATGTTATTTCAGGGAGAGGCTAAAATTTTAGATCAACAGGGAAAATCAAAAGGAGATGATACTTCCTAAGATCAAATTCTTGTTGTGGACACTTATGATGACCCACAGGTTCAAGCTCTTTATGATGAAAAAATTTTGTCACTATGACTGAGACAGGATTTAAAAACTAAGAAAACTAATTGAATTATATACCAGGTTAAACAGAGCCAAAGATAACCCTTTAGTGGCTTTTTACAAAGATTAACTAAGGCTATACTAAAAGGAATAACAGATCCAGATACCAAATGAGTACTTATTGAATCTCTGGTTTTTGAAAATGCTGACTTAGAATGAAAAAAAAAAGATATTTGGGCATTTCAAATTTAGATCAGCACAAATGGATATTTGGATCCTGCATACATCGAACTTTGAGACATTTGACTATAATACTGAATCTTGGGTAGGAGAAACAATTTCCAAATGTATGAGGAGACATCAAAATGCCAAATAATTTAATTGTGGTAGAATGGGACATCTGACAAGGGATTGAGGACAAGGAATTTCTAGGAATATCTACTCTTTGACTGACAAAAATAAGAGGACACAGGCCCCAGGTATATGTAGAAACTGTGGCAAAAGTAAAAATGAGAACAATTTAACAAAAGACTGAAAAGGCAACCCAATAACATTGGGAAACACTTTGGGGGCCTCTCTCAGGCCCCCAGGCAAAAGTGGTCCAGTCATTCTCAGTAACTGTGAAGGACTTGCCTCACCAAAAAAAAAAAAAAAAAAAACAAAAACTTTAAAAATCCAGAGACTTCATTATAAACCATAATGTTCTGGACAATGGAATAAACATGGGGGATGAACCAAAAATTCCAATAGGAAATAAGAAATGTATATTCTGGCAAACTTCTATAAATGATCAAAGAACAAAGCTAAGAGTGCTTATAAATGGCATTGTACTTGTGTGTTTGATAGGCATGGGTAGGGACATGAGTATCATTACTCCAGAATCTTGTTATGCAAATTGGCCTCTTCAAGGAATTGGAATATTCAAGGATAGGAATTGGAACCTATCTCAAGTGAAACAAAGCATGGGATAGGTTGAATGCATAGGGCCTAAGGACAGTGATTAAAGCTGAGGCCAAATGTGGCTAAGATTGTAGTGAATTATGGGGTCATTACCTGTTGCAGTAATGGAATACCCAGATTAACATTCCTGTAGTCCCCAAAACTCATATTTTTGGAATTATATTATAAGGAAATCTACAGAAAGGTCACCAGACATTCACGCTGTGGAAGAACACAAAGAAACTAGCAATCCTTTAGAGGTACCAACAGCCCTACCTTTAAAATGGTTGACTAAGAAAACAATATGAGTTATACAGTGGCCATTAACAGAAGACAAACTGAAGGCTTTAGAACAGCTGATACAGGTGCAACTAGATGCTTACCATATTTAAGAAACAACAAGCCATTGGAATTCTGCTGTATTTATTGTTAAAAAAAATCTGATAGAGAATGGTGACAGATCTAAGAGCTGGCAACAAGGTCTATGGACCATCTACACTTGGAGTAGTCTGCTTTCTTTATTACCAAAAGGATGCCCTCTTATAGTTATTGATTTATAAGATCGTTTCTTTAATATACTTTTATAAGAAAAGGACAGAGAAAACTTTGCCTTCATAGTGCCTACTTTTAATAATTTTCAGCCTACTAGGAGATACCAAAGGGACTATCCTTCCACAGGGAATGCTAAATAATCCCACGCTATGTTAATAATTTGTAATTCAGCCATTAGAAATAATACATAAAAATTATTTAAATCTATAATTTACTACTATATGAGTGACATTTTGCTATCTGACTCAAACATAGATATTTTAGAAAGAGTATATGAAGAAGTAAAGAAAGTTTTACCAAAATGGGGATTACCAATTTCTCCTAAAAAAAAATACAGAGAGGAGATTCTATCAATTACCTAGGTTATAAAATAGGTTTACAAAAAAATAGAATACAAAAGTTACAAATTAGGAGGAACTGACTGTGGGCGCTGAATGATTTCAAAGATTGTTTGGATACATTTACATTCTATGAACAGATGTTGGCATAACACTGGATCTAATAGTTCATTTATACAAAACTTTAGATGGTGACAGAGACTTAAATAGTTCCAGAGAATTCCAGCTGAAGCAAAAAAAAAAACTGAATTATTTGTCATTGAAGAATAATTGCAGGAGTCACAGGTGTATAGGGTGAATTCAAATCTTAATTGAATTGGAATTATAATGCTTCCCAGAATTTCCCCAACAGGGATTTTAAGGCAAAGAAAAGATATTATCTTAGAATTAATATTTTTACCACATAAACTAAGTAAAAAATTAAAAACTTATGTGGAAAAAGTCTCTGAATTAATTATAAATGAAAAATTAAGACATAATCAATTTTCAGGTATATACCCAGCAGCAATTATAGTGCCTTTTACTACTGATAAAATTAAAAAATATTATGGGATTACAATGAACCATGGCAAAGAGCTTGTGCTAATCTTTTAGGAGAGATTAATGGATATTATTCCAAAATTGATAGAATTAACCTTATAAAGAGAACTACTTGGATCCTGCATCACATTGTATGGGGAATACCAATAACGGGAACCCAGACATTCTTTCCTGATGCAAATAAATGAGGAAAGTCAGGTTACAAATCAGAAGATTTAAGTAAGGTAAAACAAATTATTTGCAAAAGGCTGAATTATATTATATTCTCATGATACTAAGAGATTTTTAAAAAACCTCTTAATATAGTTACTGATTCACCATATGCAGAAAGAGTTGTCTTGCATAAAGTAACTTCTGAAATTATACCAGATGGTACAGAATTCATTATTCATACAGGTTCAAGATACAATCAGTAATAGGCTTTGTGCCATATACATGACACTCATCTGATCCCATATGATCTTGAGTTTTTGTGCATGGCAATAGATATAGATCTATTTTCATTTTTCTACAGGTTGACATCCAGTTATGCCTGCACCATTTGTTGAAGATGCTTTCTTTTTTCCACTGTATAATTTTAGATTCTTTGTAAAAAGTCAGGTGTTCATAGGTGTGTGGATTAATATCTGGGTCTTGAATTCAATTCCACTGATCAATATCTCTGTTTTTATGACAATACCAAGCTGAATTCATTACTGTAGCTCTGTAATAGAGCTTGATGTCAGGGATGGTAATGCCTCCGGCAGTTCCTTTATTCTACAGGATTGTTTTGGATATCCTGATTTTTTTGTATTTATATATCAAGTTGATTATTGTTCTTTCATGATCTGTGAAGAATTGTGTTGAGATTCTGATGGGAATTGCATTGAATCTACAGATTACTTTTGGCAGGATTGCAATTTTTACTTTGTTGATCCTTCCTATCCAAGAGCATAGGAGATCTTTCCATTTTATGGTATATTCTTCAATTTCTTTCTTCAAAGACTTAAAGTTCTTTCCAACTAGATCTTTCACAACCTTGGTTGGTGTTACCCCAAGATATTTTATGTTATTTGTGACTATTGTGAAAGGTGATGTTTCTGCGATTTCCCTCTCGACTTCTTTATCTTTTGTGTACTGATGATTATCTTAAATGTCACCATAGAATCTTCATCCAATAACAGATAGAAACAAAGGCAAAGACCCACCTCAGAGCACTGGACTGAGCTCCCAAGATCCAGTTGAAGAGGGAAAGGAGTGAGCGTATGAGCAAGGAAGTCAAGATCATGAGGGGTTCATCCTCTGAGAATTTGCCTGAGCTAACTCCAACTGGACTAAAAGTGAACGAGCATGGAAACAAATTATTACGTTTGAATGTGATTGACAGTTGGGGTAGACTGAGGGGTTACTGATGGTAATACTGGGATTTGTCTCTACTGGCTTTTTGGGATCCTATTCTCTTTGAATGTCTACCTTATTTAACCTAGATGTAGTAAGGAGGGCTTTGGACTTTCCACAGGTCTGGGTGCATCGCCCTCTCTTAGGACTGGAGGGGGTAGGGTTGAAGTTGGGTGGAGGTATTGGGAGGGCAGTGGGAGGAGGGGATTGAGTGGGAATTTGGATTGGTATTTTTAAGTAATAAAAATAAATAAAAAGTCTAAAGGCAGGTTGTTCAGCCAGTCCCGTTCTGCCCTCCTCTGCCTTTTCCTTCTCTTTCAACATGACAGATGCCGCTGTGTCCTTCACCAAGGACTTCTTGGCACGTGGAGTGGCTGCAGCCATTTCCAAGACAGCGGGAGCGCCCATCGAGAGGGTCAAGCTGCTGCTGCAGGTGCAGCATGCCAGCAAGCAAACCACGGCAGATAAGCAATGCAAGGGCATTATAGACTGCGTGGTTCGTATCCCCAAGGAACAGGGAGTCCTGTCCTTCTGGCGTGGAAACCTGGCCAATGTCATTAGATACTTCCCCACCCAGGCTCTCAACTTTGCCTTAAAAGATAAATACAAGCAGATCTTTTTGAGTGTTGTGGACAAGAGGACCCAGTTTTGGCGCTACTTTGCAGGGAACCTGGCATTAGGTGGTGCTGCTGGGGCCACATCCTTGTGCTTTGTGTACCCCCCTTGATTTTGCCCGTACCCGTCTAGCAGCTTATGTGGACAAAGCTGGAGCTGAAAGGGAATTCAAAGGCCTTGGTGACTGCCTGGTTAAGATCTACAAATCTGATGGGATTAGGGGCCTGTACCAAGGCTTTAATGTGTCAGTCCAGGACATTATCATCTACTGAGCTGCCTACTTTGGCATCTATGACACTGCAAAGGGAATGCTTTCAGATCCCAAGAACAATCACATCTTCATCAGCTGGATGATTGCACAGTCTGTCACCGCTGTCGCTGGCTTATTTCCTATCCCTTTGACACGGTTCGCTGTTGTATGATGATGCAGTCAGGATGCAAAGGAGCTGATATCATGTATACAGGCACGATCAACTGCTGGAGGAAGATTACTCGTGATGAAGGAAGCAAGGCCTTTTTCAAGGGTGCATGGTCCAAACGTTCTCAGGGGCATGGGCGGTGCCTTTGTGCTTGTCTTGTATGATGAGATCAAGAAGTACACATAATTATGTAGTAGGTGTTCTCCCCGAGAACAGGCATGTTGTGTAATACACCATATCTTGAACATTCTGGACAGATTCTCTGGGCTTGTCTGTTTTATATATGGCAACTATTTACCAGTTGAAAAGTGGGAAGCAATAATATTCATCTGACCAGTTTTCTCTTAAAGCCATTTCCATAATGACAATAATGATGGGACTCAATTATATTTTTTATTTCAGTCACTCTGGATAATAAAAATTGAAGAAATAAAAAATATCTAAAGACAAAATAAATAAATTAATAAATAAAAAGAAAAGTTTAAGTAATTAAAACATTTTAAATGTCATATTCTGAAGTTCTCTGAAAGATTTGAAGAACTAACATAACTACAAGCTTGAATATTATAGATGAGTTTCTTTTAATTTTTATTTCTTAATTATACATTACATTTTTAAATGAGCTACACAAAACAATACCTTAATCAAGATCAGAAATACATATACATATAACAAAATTGAATTTAAATTTGAATCAATAATCAAGATCCATACAAATGCAAATTATTTATATTTATATCATATCCTTCTTTAAATGTAATCAAACATTTGTAGTCAACATTTGGAAATATGGCTGTAGTTCTGTCCAAACTGCTTCTTGATGATTGGGGACACTGTTAACTAGGTGTTTTATTGTGTATCCTGTGTGATAGGTTCATTTTCATCAGCAGATGGGCAAAGTAATTTTTTGAGGGTTGTTCAAGGTGACCTTTTAGAGAATCTTGTTTCATTCAATTACTAACCTGGCCCAATCCTGCTTAGTTTAAAATATCAGATGCAATTCAGGCATGTTCCGTGTGACATGACACCAATTTGTTTGAAGGAGTGAGCCACTTGTTGATTCCTGGCTGCTCAACCCTGAGATAATCATACAGAAACTATATTAATTAAATCATTGCTTGGCCATTAGCTCAAGCTTCTTATTGGTTAACTCTTACATTTATCCCATTTCTATTAATCTGTGTATCACCACATAGCAGTGGTTTACTGTCAAAATTTCAGCTTGTCTGACTCTGGCAGCAGCTCCATGCTACTCTCTGACTCAACCCTTCTTTTTCCCAACATTTAGCCCAGATTTCCCTGCCTATCTAAGTTCTGCCTTGCTATGTGTCCGAAACAATTTCTTAATTCATTAATGATAATCACAGCACAAAGAGGGGACTTCCACATCACCTTCCATTCATTGTTTAAATAAAAATGTTTTTAACTTTAACATAGTAAAATTACATATAACCAAACAGGTATCATACAAATATTATGGTTACAATATTTATATTGACTTTATCTTTTACACTATCAAAGGAATATTATAACTGTAACTATAATTTTTTCAACTCCATCAAAGACTCTAGAAGATATAATATTACTTAAGTAAACAGGAAGTGCATTGCAAACAACTGCCAAAACTCTAGAATTGACAGAGTCATCTTGCTATTCTAACAGTCACCTAAAGTTTGTCTGTACTGTTGGGACATCCATCTTCAGCCCACAGGCCCATAGTATCCAGCAGACTTTTCCATAAAGCAAGAAATTTCAAAGACAATTCTGCCTAAATTGGCAGTTTTTCAGATATTTTCTTCTGTGTCCTGCAGAATGTCTAGCAGACTCTTTCATGAAGCAGGAACTCTGAAGGATGTTCTTGTATTTAAGCAAGGTTAGCAGTCATTTCTCTGCAGATCCTGTGTGTCTAGTTTAGCAGTTCACCCAAGAGTAGTTTCTTGCCAAAATGGCTAACCAACTCCATAAGGAATTTCTTTGATACCCATCATCTTCTTGAAATAGATTGGTGCTGCTAGGAGCAGATGTGTCTCATGTCACGAAAAGTCCTAACTTCTTAAAACATTTAAATTCCATATTCTAAATGTATCTGAAAGATTTGAAGAATCCATTTATAATTGAAAATGTCTCTATATATCTAGAAAACCCAACTAACCTAACTATAAGCTTAACTGTTATAGATGATTATCTCTTAACCTAAATTTCTTTATCATACATTATATTTTTAAATGAGCTATACAAGCACAATACCTTAATCAAGAGCAGAAATATACTATACACAGTATAACAAAACTTACCTTAAATTTGTATCAATAAACCAAGATCCATACCAATGCGAATCTCTGTAGCATATTCCCCCTAAAACATAAAGAAATATTTATAGGCAATATTTGAAAACATGAGTGTAGTTTCGCCAAACTGCTTCCTGCCTTCTATTGGATAAAGTATTTTCTTTGTGGGAGTATTTACAGCCACTTTTCATGGAGTCTTGTTCCAACAAATCATATTGGTCTGGAAGCAATTCATTCTTTCTCATCCTCTGTGAAAACAAGAAAAGAACCTCTTTTCCAAAGCAACATATCCTTGAACCCAAATGTGGAAGTCATGATAACTTTATAATATCCATGCTAGTTAAGCTTAGCAGCCCATACAATAAAATGTCTCTCTGTACTTAGCTCATTAACAGTCAAAAAATTCAAAGGTAACACAATAATATACATAATCCAGTCTCTCTGAATTTTCCATTCTTATGTGACTTACTTTTCTTTACTGCTTTTAATGTATGACAATCTGTACTCTGTCTCTTTAAAAACTTTACCCCTCATTAAGCATTAACTTTATTTTATGATTCTCTATACTCTTTTTCTCTTCTCTTTCAAGCCTACATACACTTATCCAACACTATGATTCATCTGGATTTGTCTTTATTGTATGTGTATAATTCTTTACTGTCCAGGAGCACCTTTTAAAATGCTAAGCACTTCTTAAAACTTAAGCTGTGCCATTACTATGGTATATACAGTACTTCTTGCTTGCATGACCAGTCCTGCATGGTGGAGCTGCTCATTGCCTCTTACAGCCATGCACACAGCCCTATTCTCAGTCACACAGTCAGTCCATGTCTCCATTAAGTAAGCTGCAAAAGTCTGCTTAGGACCCCACTCAAATGCCCTGTAGCCAAAACATGAAAGAGTCAGAGTTTATGCTGGCAGCATATCCCAGAAAGCCAGCATTTCATAACGGTTCAGCTTTTTTTTTCTTTTTCCTACTGCTAAATCAGGAAATCCTTTCATAAAGGAGCTGATGCATGCTGCCAGCAAACAGCAAGAATCTGTGTTAAATTCTCTGTTTTTGTGTCTATAATTCCTTTTCAAGCACTCTCAGGTTTTAAGTGGATTTTTGTCAACCACGTTGGCACCAATTTGTTGGAGAAAGGAGGCTGCTTGTTGGATCGAAGCCAGCCAGCTAGCTTAGACATTGAATAATCATACAGAAACTGTATTAATTAAATCAATGCTCAGCCCATTAGCTCTAACTTCTTATTGGCCAACACTTACATATTAATTTAACCCATTTCTTTTTATCTATGTATCACCATGTAGCTGTGGAAAACTGGCTAAAGTTCCAGCATCTGTCTCTGATGGCTCCATGGATTCTCTCTGACTCATTCCTTCTTTCTCCCAGCATTGATTTCAGTCCTTCTTGCCTACCTAAGTTCTGCCCTATCAATTGGCCAAGGCAGTTTTTATCATTAATCAATAAAAGAAACACATAGACGAAGAACTTCCCAAACAATTTATCCATTCTTTGAACAGGGGTATTTAGGTTGTTTCCAATTTCTGGTTATGAAAAATAATGCTGCTCTGGACATAGTTGAGCACGTGTCATTGTGGTATGATTGAGCATCCTTTGGGTATATACACAAAAGTGATATTGCTAGATCTTGAGGTAGGTTGCTTCCTAATTTTCTGAGAAATAGCCATACTAAAATCCAACGTGACTGTATCAGTTTGCACTATCACAAGCCCTTTACCCCACATTCTCTCCAGCAAATCTTGTCATCAGTGGTTTTTAACTTGGCCATTATTACAGGTGGATTCTCAGTGTTGTTTTGATTTGTATTTCTCTGTTGGCTAAGGTTGTTAAGCATTTCTCTAAGCATTTTTCAGTCATTTTAGATTCACTCATTGAGAGTTTTCTTTTTAGGTCTGCACCCCACGTATTTTTTGGAATATTTATTCTTTTGATGGCCAATTTATTTTTGCATTTTTTGTATATTTTGGAGATCAGCCCTATGTCTGATGTGAGGTTGGTGAAAATCTTTCCACATTCTGTAGGCTATGATTTTATTTTGTTGACCGAGTCCTTTGCTTTACAGAAGTTTCTCAGATTCAGGAGGTCCCATTTTTAAATTGTTTCTCTCAGTGTCTATGAAACTGAGGTTTTTAATTAGGAAGTATTCTTCTGTGCCAAAAAGTTTAAGTGTACTTCCTACTTTCTCTTCTATGGGGTTCGGTGTGGTTGGTTTTATGTTGAAATATTTGATCCATTTATATATAAGCTTTGTGACAAGCAATAGATATGGATCTACTTTCATTCTTCTAGATGTTGATACCAACTATATCTGCACCATTTGTTGAATATACTTTCTTTTTTTTTCATTTTATTTCTTTTTTCTTTTTTGTCAAAATCAGTTGTTTGTAGGTATGTGAGTTGATATCTGGGTCTTTGATTGGGTTCCATTTTTGCTCCTGTCTGTTTTTATGCCAATAACAAGCTGTTTTCAATACTTTGTCTCTATAGTAGAGTTTGAAGTCAGGGATTGTGATACCTCCACATGTTCCTTTATTGTACAGGATAGTTCTGGCTATCCTGCTTTTTTTTATTTTTCCATATGAAGCTGAGTATTGCTTTTTCTAGATCTGTGAAAAATATTCTTTGGATTTTGATAGGCATTGCATTGAATCTGTAGATCATTTCTGGAAAGATTGTATTTTTTTTTTTTGTTTTTTGAGACAGGGTTTCTCTGTGGTTTTGGAGCCTCTCATGGAACTAGCTCTTGTAGACCAACCTGGTCTCGAACTCACAGAGATCCGCCTGCCTCTGCCTCCCGAGTGCTGGGATTAAAGGCGTGCACCACCACTGCCCGGCAAGATTGTAATTTTTACTATGCTCATTCTACAAAGAGCATAGGAGTTCTTTGCAGTCTCTAGTGTCATTTTCAATTTCTTTCTTCAAAGATTTAAAGTTCTCATCATACAGGTCTTTCATTTGTTTTGGATAAAGTTACTCCAAGATATTGTATGTTATTTATGGCTATTGTGAAGGATGATGTTTCATGGATTTCTTTCTCATCCTATTTATCATCTGTATTATGGGGGCTATGATTTTTTAAGTCAATCTTATATTCTGCTTCATTACTTGTTTATGTATAGTAGAAGTTCCTTTACAGAATTTTTGGAGTCCTTTATGTAAACTATCATGTCATTAACAAATAGGGAGTGTTTGACTTCTTCTTTTCTTATTTGCATCCACTTGATCTTATTTTGTTATCTTAATGCTCTAGCTAGAACCTCAAGTTCTATTGTGAATAGATATAGAGAGAATGGACAACCTTCTGTTGGTCTTGATTTCAGGGGGATTGATTTGAGTTTTTGTCCATTTAGTTTGATATTGGCTGTTCATAAGCTGTATATATTTTTATTATGTTTAGGTGTGTTTCTTGTATTATTATCTTGAAGATATGTTGTATTTTATTTTAGGTTTTTGGACATCTAATGAGAAGATCATGATTTTTTTCACTTTTTTTTATATGGTGAATTATTTTGACAATTTTTCTTATGTTAAACCATCCCTGCATCTTTGGGATGGTTCCGACTTGATAATTGTGGATGAATTTTTGGATGTGCTTTTGGGTTTGGTTTGCCAGAATTTTATTGAATATCTTTGAATCAATGTTGAGAGAGATTAGTCTTTAATTCTCTTTCTTAGTAATGTCTTTTTGTGGTTTGTATATTATGGTAATTGCAGCATCATGAAAAGAGTTTGGAAATGTTCTTTCTGTTTCATTGTGTGAAACAATTTGAGCAGTACTCTTATTAATTCTTCTTTGAAAATCTTTTAGAATTCTGTGCTGAAACCATCCAGCCCTGATTTTTTTTTTTTGGTTTTGAGACCTTTGATTACTGTTTCTATTTCTTTAACAGTAATAGGCCTGTTTAATTTAAACATATAGTCTTGATTTAATTTTTAAAAGTGATATTTATCCATTTAATTCTCCATTTTCTTTAGTTTTTTTCTTCAATTTTATGGAATACAGGTTTTCAAAATATGTCCCTATGTTTACCAGAATTTCCTTTTTATTTTTATGATATCTCCCCCTTTTTATTTCTGGTTTTGTTAATTTGGATATTTTCTCTCTCCCTTTTGGCTAGTTTAGATAAAGGTTTGTCTGTTTTGTTGATTTTCTCAAAACCCAACACGTTGTCTTATTGATTCTTTGTATTCTTTTCTTTGTTTTGATTTTGTTAATCAATTTGATTATTTATTTCCATAGAGTCTTTCTGGGTGAGTGTGTTTCTTTTTGTTCTAAAGTTCTCAGGTGTTCTGTCAACTTACTAGTGTGGGATTTTTCCAGTTTCTTTATGTAGGCATTTAGTGCTATGAATTTACCTCTTAACACTCCTTTCATTGTGTCCCATAAATTTAGGTATGTTGTGTGTTCATTTTCATTGAATTTTAGAAAGTGTTTGATTTCCTCCTTTATTTCTTCCTTGACATAGGTAATCATTGTTTAATTTCCATGAGTTTGTGGGCTTTCAAAAATTACTGTTGCTATTGAATTCTAATTTTATGCCATGGTGACCCAATATGATAATAAGGAAATTCCAACTTTTTTTATATCTGTGGAGGTTTGCTTTTTTACCTAGTATGTGGTCAATTTTTGAGAAGGTTCCATGAGGTGCTGAGAAGAAAGTATATTCTTTTATATTTGGATCAAATATTCTATAGATGTCTGTTGAGTTTCAATTAACAAAAAAACATCTGATAGGTCTGCTCTTATATGTTTCTTGACCTTTTTCCTTTGCCACTCTTAATATTCTTTCTTTATTCTGTATGTTTAGTGTTTTGATTATTATGTGGTGAGGGGACTTTTTTTATCCCATCTATTTGGTGTTCTGTAAGCTTCTTGTATCTTCATGTACATATCTTTCTTCAGGCTGGAAAAATTTTCTTCTATGATATTGTTGAATACATTTTCTGTGTTTTTGAATTGGACTTCTTCTGTCCCTATTACTTTTAGGTTTAGTCTTTTCATGGTTTCCCATATTTTCTGGATATTTTGTGTTAAACTTTTGTTTTATTTGATTTTTTCTTTGATTGATGAGTCTATTTCCTCTATTGTATCCTCAGCACTTGAGAGTCTCTCTTCCATCTTTTGTATTCTGCTGTTTATGCTTGCATTTGTGGTTCTTGATTATTTTCTCATAATTCCCATTTCTATCATTCCCTTGTTTTGTGCTTTCTTATTGTTTATGTTTTTTGTTTTCAAGTCTTGAACCATATCTTTGGTCTGTTTGATTACTTTCTTTGGTTATGGTTTGGTTGTTTTTTTCCTCCATTTCTTTGAGAGACTATTTATTTCCTCTTTAATTGTGTCAAACACTCTCCTAAAGTTATTTTTATATCATTTTTCTACTTCATTTATATTTGTGTTCAAATCTTGCTGTTTTAAAGTCACTATTTTTTGTTGGTGTCCTTTTGCTCTTTGTGGTGTAGAGTGCATTCTTACCTTGCACACCCATATTTTCCTCTGATTGGTGTAGTTGGGTCTCTGGTGAACCATCCTCCAGGTGTCAGTGAATCCAAGGTTCAGATGGTTGCTCCTCATGGTGTAGTCTGGGACAGAGTTCCAGTTAACCCAGTAGTCACTCTGTGTTTCCAGAGATTACTCATCTCTTCTAGCAATTGCTCTGCATGACCAGGAGTCATTCATACGTGCTTTCATTGAGGTTGATTGCTTGGGGCTGCTCCCATTGAGGTCTCTGCTTGGTCCTCCTCTGGCAGAGGTCACTGTCTCCGGCCTGCTCCACTGAAGGTCACTGTCTCTGGCTTGTTCTAGCAGAATTTGCTGATTCAGACCCAGTCCTGCAGAGGACTTTGGCTCCGGCCTGCTCTCTCAGCATTGGATCCCTAATACCTGCTCCTGTGGAGGTGATTATTTGGTGCTTATCCAGCTGAAGTGGCTGACTCAGGTCTGTCCCCACAGATCTTTTTGGCTTGGGCCTACTCCCACAGAGGTCGCTAGTTTGGGTCCAGTCTCACTGAGTTCCCTTTTTTTTTGTGCCTGCACCCTCAGACGTCCCTGACTAACACCTGGTCCTACAGATGTTTCTCACTGGGTCCATCTTTCTTAGTTGTCACTCACTTGTAACTGGTCCTTTTGGACATCATTGCCTCAGGCCTCTTCCAGCCGATGTCACTGACTCAGGCTACCTATGGCAGAAGTCAATGGCTCAGGCCTACTCCCATGGAAGTAGCTAGCTCAGGCCTTTTCCCACAGATATCTCTGCTTTGGGCCTATTCCCACAGAGGTCTCTTGATTGGACCCAGTCCTGCTGAGGTCTATGGCTTAGGCCTGCTCCCTCAGATGCCACTGACTTGCACCTGGTCGTGCATATAGGTCTCTGGCTAGGACATGTTCCTTCAGTGGAGGCTCCCTTGTTCCTGCTCCTTTGGAGGTCATTTCCTCAGGACTGTTCTGGCTGAGGTTGCTTATTCAGGCCTGTTCCTACAGATGTCCATGGATTTGGTCTGCTCACACAGAGTTCCCTGTTTTGGGCCCAGTCACACGGAGGTCTATAGCTTAGACCTGCTTTGTCAGAGGTCTCTGACCTGTGCCCAGTCCTGTCAAAGTCCTGTCAAAGACCCCTCAAAGGTTGTTCCCTTGTCCCTGTTCCTGTGAAGGTCACCGCCTTGGGACTGTTCCAACTAATGTCATGGTTCAGGTATGCTCTGGAGAAGATAGCTGGCTCATGTCTGTCCCTGTAGGCGTTACTGCCTCAGGCCTCCTCTGGTGGAAGCTGCTGTCTCAGACCTGTTACTATGGAAGTTGCTGCCTTGATCATTCTCCAGCTGAGGTCGCTGGCTCAGGCTTGTTTAGGTGGAGGTCATTGGCTCAGGACTATATTGGGCCTGCTCCCATGGAGTTCTCTGGGTTGCACCTGGTCTTGCAGAGGTTCGTGGCTCAGGTCTGCTCCCATGGAGATCCCTGAATTGTGCCTGGTCCTGCAGGGGTGACTGGAGCCTGCTCCCTCTGCAGTTGCTCCCTTATATCTCCTATTTTGGAGATCATTGCTTCAGGCCAGCTCCAACTGAAGTTGCTGGCGCAGGCCTGTTCCCACAGATGTCCCTGCATTGGGCCTGCTCCCATGTAGGTCCCTGGTTTGGGCCCAGTGTTACAGATGTCTCTAGCATGGGCCTGCTCCCTCAGAGGTCCCTGCCTTGTGTTCAGTCCTGTAGAGGTGTCTAACTAGGCCTACTCCTTCAGTCACTCCCTTGTGCCTGTGCCTATTCCTGCAGATGTTGCTGCCTCAGGCCTGCTCTGGCAGAAGTCATTGGCTCACACCTGCCCATGTGAAGGGCATTGCCTCCAGACTGCTCTATTTGAAGTTGCTGCTTCAAACCGACTCCTGTGGAGGTATCTGACTCAAGCCGGTTCTGATTGAAGTCACTGGCTCAGGTCTGCTCCAGCAGAGGTTACTGGCTCTGGCCTGGTGTCACCAATGTCCCTGGTTTGGTTCTGCTTCCATGGAGGACCCTATCTTGGACCTGGTTGCACAGAGGTCTCTGGCTTGGGTCTGTTTCCTTGGCAATTGCTCCCTTGTACATTCTCTTGTGAAGGTTGCTGTTTAAATCTTTTTTAAGCATCATGTTATTTTTATGTATCTCATCAACCTGTGTTGGTAAGTGGCAGTTCAAAAGCATATCAGAGTTTGAATTTAACTAAGTCTTCATTTCATATTTGCATTTGAATTCACCTCTTTCACAGCTGGCAAAGAATGATGAATGTGGCATCATCATGTTGAAAGATTATTAAATGTCACACTGTCGCCTGGCACAAAATGGCTGACAGAAAGTCAATGATGTAAACTCCATGTGGGATGAAGAAAGCGGGGGATAGATCTGGGGCATCACAGAGTTTGGCAAGCTGTAAGCAGTCAATGAATAATTTCATTCCAGGGAAGAATTAAATGAGGTTCAATGGAAATGTTGTGAGAGTACCTACATAGGCAGATATCTAACTTCTAAATATTTTGATTTACAGTTAGAGGAATCTGGTTCCTAGAATGAAATGATAGGAAAATGATGCTTACTTGATGTGTTTGGCTGACTTCTTGAAGTGTTGTTTATATACTTTACATTTAAAAGTCTTAAGCACATTTTCTGATTTAAGAGCAAAGATGGCCTAAAGTGACTTTGGTGTATAGTTCCCTTTTAGGAATACATATTATCCACTTTGACATCAAAAACACAAAATTGGAATGGCCCTGCTATTTCTCATTTTCAGAGGTTTTCTTACAATTTCCATATACTTTATTTAGCTTTCATTTTACTAACTGTACTTCCATTTCTATAAGCTCATTTCCTAAAGTTACTAAATATAAATAATGTTTAAAATAGTATGGAAATGCTTATGCAATATTAACATTGATCTTCAGAAAACTTTTAAAGTCCCCATAAAGAATAGAGGATGCTTTTCTTAAGTTTACTCAGTCTCTCTCTCTATTTGTGTTATTAGCTTAAGCAATGTGGTAAAAACATTACTATGAACTGCATCCAGGTATCCTTTAGATGGATAAAACAGTTTAAGCTAGTTTGCCTGTATTTGATAAAAATGGAGAGAATGAAATATGCCATGTGAGAAGTAAAGCATGGGAAAGATTACAGCATAAGACTGCATTAGTTCGTTCTCTTTGTAATCATGATTTACTTGGTTATTTTAGAATGAGTTATGCACCTGTAAGTAAGTGTACTGGAAAATATTATCTATTTCAACTCATAAACACATTTAAAGATCTTTGCCAGACTATTCAAGTGGCAACTATTCTAAATCAAATTCTTATAGTCATTTTATATGTAAAAGTAAAAATCACTTTTGATATAAAACTCATGTCAATGTGATTCAGAAAAGTTAATAGACTTTATTCATTTAAGCTTACCTTTAGGTAATCACTGAGCCTCTTTGAAAAAGCCTTCACTACCAGTGAAAATAAAGGGATAAGTAGAGATGTTATTATCATCATAAATATATGAGGTAAATTTACACATTCTTATTTAATGACATCATGTGTTGTTTTGATGAAAATAGATTCACATTTAACCTTCATAAAAGAATAAAACAGAATAACTAGGAAGAGTATCATAATCTCCTAATAGGTCTATTTTGATTCATAAATTAATGACTGTTATTCTGGAGAATATCAAAAATATTTTATCCAATTATGCTTATAATCTTTAATTTCACAAGTTTGTAGCAAAATACCAAATAAGATGCAATTCAAGTGAAACAGATTCTATCCTGATGGAGAGGGAATACAGTCAGCCTCAGCACAGGGAGTTTATATTGTAGCAACAATCAGAACATAAAGAGTAATAGAAGTAAGATCAAGATGTAAAACTTCATGGAAATTTTATTTGCTGGGTGTGGGTGAGAATTTTTCTTTAAGTGTGTAGCACCAAATGAGGTGACCATATTCTTGTTTAATGAAGACCTCATATAAAAGAATATTTGACTAACACAAAATAGTCTTGGTGGGTTTATTTTTAAAATGGTTATCATATTGGGTAGGTGAATTGAGGTGGGAGGACCTAGAAAACATTAGGAAAAAAGTTTTCCTATAATCAAAACACAGTTAGAAAAACTATCAAAGAACTTAGAAACAACAAACAATAACTTAAAAAAAATCAAGAGAAATCACTATCAAGTCTCCACGTTCTAAAACATACTGAACCTTCAAAACAAAGTCCACAATCTTGGAACAAATCTTCAAACATAAAATCCTTTGGAGGATATTTCACATCTCAACCACGGCAAGGCTTACTTGAGAAAAAGACATTTCTTTGTACAACTTCCTTGTCATCATTAATTATCAACCAGCCTTTTCAATCTTGATTTTCTTTCTTCTGTTGTCTTGTTGCTATGTCTCTTTCTGTCAGATATGATTATTCCTGATTCCTTTAATCGCTTTTCACCATTAAGTGACTTATTACTAACATATCTAATTCACTGCATCTCTTTTATAACTTCTCTCTTGTATTGTTCCCTTACTCCATTGTCTTCTTTAAAAGAAAAATAAAATTTTCATTTGCTCTCTATTTTAAGGACCAAATTTTACTTAATAAAAGCTTCATTGCTTTGATTGACTTTGAAGTACATTTGTTCATCTCTCCTTCCATCCAAATTTTTCTTTGAAAGAGTTTATACTCTCAATTATATAAAAGTGTATGATCATATGACCAGTAAAACAAGAAAAAATTCTACATTCAACTATACTACAGATCTTTGGGTCAAAGCACAGTTATGATATAAAATTCCTGAAATTCTTACTCTTTCTGAAAGAAACACACTTGAATTATATTCTCATTTTTCCTTCTAAGATAATCTGAGGTATCATTTTTCTGACCTGAAACTTATCAGATGGATCAGTATGATCGTTAATGTTACTTCATGTTTCCATAATATTCAGTGCTGATGTTCTATGCATGGGTCAACATGTTCAGTTTCATGATGTACTGAGGACTATGCACAGGGATGTGAGCATGATAAGCAGGTGCTCTTCCCACACCTTCAGCCAGAACAACTAACCACTTTCTATGTTCTCTTTCCTTTCTCCCATAGATGTTTGTTTTCTTAAGAAGCATCACTGTGCCAATACATTAATACATAGCTTTAACTTAATGGGAAGTAGAAAAATGTAAGATATCCTGAGTAAATTGGGAGCATGGGGACATTGGAAGAAGGTTGAAGGAGAATGGAGATATAGGGAGGGGAGCAGAGAACAATGTAGAGCTCAATAGAAATAATAAATAATAATAAAAATAAAAAGCATCTCTGCTGCTACTTAATTCTTTTTTACATGGCTCAGATCTTATTTTAAAGTATTTTATCACTTTTTTCATTAATTGGAATTGTAAATATGTGTGTATGTATGACTGTATACACACACACATACATACATACATACATACATACATACATACATACATGAATTCTGTTAGGTATTGAATGTTATCTGTACTCTAGTGAGTGTTGGTGTATACATAAGAGAAGCAAGCAAAATTGTTGAAAGATATTGACCCAACAGTTTATATGTAGCACAAAAATTCCTCACTAAGATAGCAAACTCAAGATGTAGATTCATGCCTCTACTTTTTTTATCAGAATAAAAATAGAGCAAATAAAATTAATGATTTTAATATGTAAATGAAATTTTGATGGATGGTTAATAATGAAGAATAAATTCTCAGTCAGTACATGTTTTTTAAAAAAAATATCAGAATTACAAAAAATAAAAATCTAGGTCACTAACAGTCTTATTATTGAAATGTATTATGACTTTCTACTACAAACAGTTTTGTAATATCTTTGAAATATTTAAACTGACACTCTATGGAAATTCTTTCTACACAAAGGCCTTATATTAATCTTAAGATAGGCCCTGAAGATGCTGACGAATGAAGGACTTCTAAAAGCCTTCTGGGCAAAGTGCCACTGAAATTTTGTAAACTGTCCAGGTTAGAGAAAGTTAGCCTTAAAGAGATTTATCTACATGTCCTTCATCTATTAGACTGAGTTACAAAGGGATATATAAAAATCACTGCATCTCTATGGATTATAGAAGTGTTTTAAAGGGAACATAGATAATGTTTGTCTCTCAAGATTATTTGTAGAGCAATAGACTGTGGAAAATCTTTAAGGATCATTAGAGCCCATTTCTTCATATGCTTCTCTGCTAAGACAAATGAGTTAGAACATAGACCTAAGAAGACAGCATTGTTAAGACATAAAAATTATGCTACTGGGGTTGTATTCAGGCATTCATCTCCTATACCAATGTGTTCCAAGTGTGCTTCCCACTTTCACTTCTCTGATGTTCAGTGTGGTTGGTTTTATGTTGAAGTCTTAGATCCATTTGGACTTGGGTTTAGTGCATGGTCATAGATACAGCTCTACTTTTATTCTTCAACATGTTGATATCCAGATATGCCAAAAAAATTTGTTGAATATGCTTTCCTTTTTTACATTTTATATTTTTGCAACTTTGTTGAAAATCAGGTGTTTGTAAGTGTGTGGATTGATATCTGGGTCTTCGATTGGGTTTCATTGGTGCTCCTGTTTGTTTTTATGCCAATAACAGTCTGTTTTCAGTACTGTAGCTCTGTAGTAGAGTTTGAAGTCATGGATTGTGATGCCTGCAGAAGTTCCTTTATTGTACAGGATTGTTTTAATTATCCTGTTTATTCTTTTCTTTTTCCATGTGAAGTTGAGTATTGTTCATTCAAGATCTGTGAAGAATTTTTCTGGGATTTGTTGTATGAGGACAGTGTTTTTTTTCCTGGAAGCCCAGACCATAAATAACCACACACACACACACACACACACACACACACACACACACACACACACTGTAGTAATTAAATCACTGCTTAGCCTATTATCTCTAGTTTCTTTTATTTTATTTTTTAATTAAGTCCTACATTTTATCTGCTCCCTTCCCTTCCTCTCCACTCCCCACTTTGACTTTCCCCCAAGGTTGCCACTCTCCCAATTTACTCAGGAGATCTTGTCTTTTTCTACTTCCCATGTATATTAGATCATTTTCCTTATCAATTCTTTTGTCAAGGGGCATTTAAGGTGTTTCCAGTTTCTGTCTATGATAAACAATGCTTCTATAAATATAGTTGAGCACATGTCCATGTGGCATGATTGAGCATTTTTTGGATATATACCCAAAAGTGGTATAAAATGGTATTACTGCGTCTTGAGGAAGGTTGTTTCCTAATTTTCTAAGAAATTAACACAGTGACATCCAAAGGGGTTGTACCAGCTTGTATGCCCACAAGAAATGCAGAAGTGTTCCCTTTTCCCCACAACCTCTCAGCATAAGTTGTAATCAGTGTTTTTGATCTTGGCCATTCTTACAGGTGTCAGATGGAATCTCAGAGTTGTTTTGATTTGCATTTCTCTGATGACTAGGGATGCATTCAGCCATTTTAGATTCCTCTGTTGAGAGTTTTCTGTTTAGGTCTGCACTCCATATTTTTTATTGGATTATTTGTTCTTTTGATGACTAAGTTCTTGAGTTCTTTGTATATTTTGGAGATCAGAATTCTCTCTGATATGGGGTTAGTGAAGAACTTTTCCTATTCTGTACGCTGTCATCTTGTGTTTTTGACTGTCTCTTTTGCTTTACAGAAGCTTTTTCATTTCAGGAGCTCCCATTTATTAATTGTCCCCCTCAGTATCTGTTCTTCTGGAGTTATATTTAGGAAGTGGTGTCCTGTGCCATTATGTTCATGTGTACTTCCCACTTTTTCTTCCATAAGGTTCAGTATAGCTGGCTTTATGTTGATGTCATTGATCCATTTGGACTTGAGTTTTGTGCATGGGGATAGGTATCAGTCCATTTTTATTCTTCTACATGTTGATATCCAACTATGCCAGCACCATTTGTTAAATATGCTTTCTTTTTTCCATTTGATATTTTTTGTTTGTTTGTCAAAAATCAGTTGTTCGAAGATCTGTGGATTAATATCCAGGTCTTCTATTTGGTTTCATTGGTCCTCCTATCTGTTCTTCTGCCAATACCAGGCTCTTTTTATTACCTTAGCTCTGTAGTAGAGTTTGAAGTTAGGGATTGACTTGTTCTTAATATGTTTCTGTCTCTTCTGTTTATATCAGTGAGCCTTGAGGGGAGGGGATTGATAGATATTCTATTTAGATATAAGTGATCTAAAGTTTCTTACTCCATGCATATATCTTATTGTGCATTTCTGTGTTAATTATCACACATAAAATATAATTTGATCAGATTCTTCCTCAAATCCTTTTTTATTCATTCTAGATCATTCTAGCTCCAAACCCCAAGCTTAATTTTCTCTTCTCTTCCTTTCTCTTCTCTAATAACCATCTGAATCCAATGTGTGCATTCATATCCTTGTGGTTATCCTTCCTGCCACTAAGAGATGTTTGGTTTCACTTACCAGAGACATACCTGAAATAATTCTTTATTTCTCTACCCTACAGACAATGTATTAAATGTATATAATTACTAAGGTAGGGACAGAGGCTCATAAACTCCTTCATGTTCCATGATAGAATGTTGACCAGCTTGATCTTGTATAAGTCTTATTTAGATAAAAGTAGCTAGTTTGATTCCAAGAGTTCAGTGGTCCTGGTACTCACAAACCTTTGGTTCTTTTATTCTTTTTGCTCCTTCTTCCAGGATAGTCTCTAAATCTTGAGAGTAATTATGATATAGATTTCTATCTCTGGCTGAGTTTAGCCATACCAGTAATTCTCTATAGTTTGACAATTTGTAAGTTCACTGATCACCAATATCTACTGTACAAAGAAACTTCTCTTATAAAGTCTGATGGCTTCATTAATCCATAAGCAAAAGAGACAAGATCTCTTGCTGAATTTGATCTCAGAGATTAAGCATTGGCAGGCCTTAGTTCATCAAAATTCTGCCTGTCTCCACCTCTCCAGTATGGAAATTCCTGACTTGTTCTGACATACTCAGTCAGAACCAAACTCTGTTCTCATACTTGTAAAATAAATGGCTTACTGGATAAGCTGTCTCCACATTCCATACAAGAACAATAATAAGGAGATACTATTTTCATAGAGTTAGTCTTCTGAGGTAAGACAACAATGTAAGAAAGTTAAACTCAATTATTTATAACACTTTATGATTAAAACTGTTGATGTGGGAAGGTCATATATCAATCTGTTGATTTCATTGGTAAATAAAGAAACTGCCTTGGCCCATTTGATAGGCCAGCCCTTAGGTGGGTGGAGTAGACAGAACAGAATGCTGGGAAGAAGGAAAATGAGCTCAGACGCCATGCCGCTCCTCCCCAGGGCAGACACCATGAAGCTCCAGCCCAAGATGGACATACACTAGAATCTTTCCCGATAAGACACCACTTTGTGGTGCTACACAGATTATTGAAAATGAGTTAAGCAAGATATGAGAGTTAGCCAAGAAGAGGCTAGATATAATGGGCCAGGCAGTATTTATATGAATACAGTTTGTGTGTTGTTATTTTAGGTGTAAAGCTAGCCGTGCGGGAGCCGGGTAGGACGAAAAGCAGTCCTGCCTGCAGCTCTATCTACAGACTGTTGATAAATATTCTTTGCTGAGGGGGAAATAAATAATGCATTCCATTTCTTCCAACCTCCCTACAACAAACTGAGGTTCCAAACCTTCAATGTTTAGGATCAAATGACTTTACATGACTTATTTTCAGAGATAGATAAGGTATACCCCTGCAAAAACTCTATTAATTAAAATACTTCTTGACCCATTATCTCTAACTTCTTATTGGCTAACTCTTACATCTCAATTTAACCCATATCTATTTATCTGTATATCATCATATGGCAGTGGCTTACCAGCAGAGAATTGGCATGTCTCACTTTGATGGCAGCTCCATATCATCTCTCTGACTCTGCTTTCATGCTCCCAGATTTCCATTTAGATTTCCCTGCCTAGCTCTGTTCCTTTATAGCTCTGCTATAAGCCCAAAGCAGTTTCTTTATTTATTAACCAATAAAACCAACACATAGACAGAAGGATCTTCCACATCACACCGCCACTATGATTACCACCAAGGATATATAAATTACTGCAGAATTACTGGTTTGATACACATGTGAGGGGCCCATAGTCCTCTATAGTATGATATTCTACAAGAGAAAGTAAACTATCAACAGGATATCACTCTGATTAATGTAGGATAGTAGCTCAGAAAATAGCCCTGAAAAAGCTTCTTTAATTGATTATACTTCATTGAGTTTTAAAAATTTCAGTTTAGAATATTTAAAAAAATAAAAGTTTCTTTGTTAATGTAATGTATTTTAGAAGACAACGTGATGATTTTTGTCTTTATAAACATGTCAGAAATAGAAACATGCAATGATTTAAACCTTTACTTATTACCTTACCTATAAATAAAATACACAATTCAATCCTAATAATGAGTCTTTACATATCTCATGGACAATGCCAATATGCCCTTCCTCATATTAAATTCTGTGTAACTTTTCCTGGAAAGAAATAAAAGTGTTACTCATCCCATACAATGCAATGATGAAAAAACTAAGCGGTAATTATAGCAAAGTTCAACTTGGTGAATCAATGAGTTTATTGATTACTTATAGAAATATAAGTCTACAAAATACAGAACGTTTGAAATCACCAGCATCACTTAAAAATTAATCCCACAATAGTTATATCTATAAAGATATTTGCTCTGTTTCTACTCCATTCTCCAGCATTTCTTTTTTATTGATTTTATTTAGCTATACACTTTTCTCTGCTCCTGTTCCTTCCTCTCCCCTCCTCTTCAACCCTGTAACATGGTCCTCATGCTCCCAATTTATCATGGAAGTCTCAGCAATTTAATAGACACAACTCTGTGGCAGGATATACTTTCAGTTCTGAGTCGTGATAGCTGGAGGCAAAAGGCTACATAGAAAATTTGATACAAGCATCAATTAGAGAACACTGCCTCAAAAATTATTTGGATGATAAAGTTAAATGCAGTAACTATTATTAAGTGCTTTGTAAATATAATAAAATTACCAATGGAAATGAGGTAAGTTGGTAAAAGAAAAAGGAAATGCATAATACATGGATGCTTAATGTGTATCAGGCAAACATTTAAAAAGAGACATGGACTAAAATTTGGAGTGTCTACCAAAATAACATTTTAGAAGAAAATGTCTTGATATCCACATTGAAATAATTTCCTGACTCTCTGAGTAAAAAAAGAATGTTAAAGTTGGAGAAAATACATGTTCAGAGCATCAAAACCAATTAATTTATGTGAGAAGTGAAATAAACTAAACACTATTTTAGAAATTTAAATCTAACTAAATTGTTTCTATTTTCAGAGAAATTTAATATAAGTACAATAAAATCTTCATTTTAGACATGTCACTGATTCCCTTAGAGTCTTGTTTCTTTCTAATTTCATGACAATTTATTACTATTTTGTAGGTAAATACATTTTGTCCTAATTTTCTCACCAAAATGCCTAATTAAATGCATATGATCAGTTTGAAGTGTTATGAAATTGGTGTCCTCCCAGATGGGAAGTGGTGGTGCATGTCTTTAATCCCAGCACTTGGGAGGCAGAGGCAGGAGGATCTCTGTGAATTCAAGGCTAGCATGGTCTACAAGAGCTAGTTCCAGGAAAGACATCAAAGCTAAAGAGAAATCTTGCCTCAAAAAAAAAAAAAAAATAAATTGGTGTTCTCAAATTTACAGCTTGTTGTTAAAGCAAATGTTCATAATCTAAACTATGTTGATTGCTGTTTCTAACATTGATTATGTAGCATTTGTTTTTGAAGTGACAGTGGATGTAAATGTGCCCTGTCTCTGCTTTTTGGGTGCAAGATTCTTAATTTATTCTTCTCTTAGCTCCACATCTTTCTGTATACATTTTTAATGAATCCATTTTGGTAATGATAAAGTAGACTAAACTTAGTTCTTTGACTTCTCAATATGTCTTCAAGTGGTATCATCCCTGCTTGATGTATCCAATCTATCCAACATTGTTTCTACTAATTTAGATTAACTTATGTACTGTCTCCTAAAGATCCCAAAGTATAATTACTCATTATTCCTAGTTTTATTGTATAGAGAATGAGAGATGCAGCATACTTGAAAATTCACAAGAAACCATTACTTTCCAAATGTAGTTAAATAAATACAATTAGATAAAAAGTAATATTATATACTTGCCACAAGTTTTCAAGTACTTTTATGTTTTCCATTCCCTTTCATTTTTAAAATTTCTTCATTTTTATTTTTGCATATGAATGTTTTGGTTTAATTCATAACTATGAACCAAGTATGTGCCCAATGCCTGCAATGATCAGAAGAAAAACATATCCCTGAAAATGCAGTCATGTATGCTTGTAAAACTCCATGTGCATGTGAGAAATCAAACATAGACCTTCTAAAGGAACAGCTTTCTTAACTACGGCTGGTGGCTTTTTCTTTTTGTTTTTTTTTTGATTGAATGTTTTTCCTGGTTCCTTGTCTTTATCTTTTGTTTAATATTGTTCTGATAGTTTATCTATTACTTCTTTTTTTCCCCTTTTTTGTTTTGCTGTGTCTTTTTTTAGACTGGTTTGGATAGTTAACTTTTGAAATTCTTCTGTGGAAAATTCACATAATGAAAAATAATAGATCCTTCCTTAGAAGAGTTGGTTGTACCTATTTCTCCTTGATGATCTGGCACATGGCCAATGTAGAGTAATTTTAATCTGAGGTGACAGCATGCAGTTCTCTCACTCATGAGGATACAAGTTTAGCCTGAACATGGCTAACAAATCCAATATGTTGTCACTGTTATGAACTATCATTCAGTGTAATCATTATTTATTTTTTTATTGTTATTCTCTTTTAAAATTCAATGCTAGAGGCAGTATTCTTTTGACATCCTTTGCAGTTATAAAGAGTGGAAACCCTTTGAGGGAATATCCATCTCTTTTACTTTCCATGAGGGCAGTAGTTCTATAGACTGACATAGAGCAGATTATATATATGACCCCACAAACTGGCTAGATTCAAAAACATAACATTCCTCTTGTTAGGTTTATAAAGAAATCTGTATTTGTTTGTATGTTTTGATTTGTTGAGTTCTGCAGCATAGAAAATATTTTATTTGAAATTATTTGGTTTTTCATATTTTTCCTAAGATGTTTGTTTCTAATAAAGAATTGACCCAAGTTTCTTTTGCACAATTCTTATCTTAAATTTCTAGGAATCTGTGAAATTAAATATTTCATATTGGAAAGTCAGAATTTTAAGTAGTTATTTTCTCCATCCCTTCTCCCCTTTAGTTTTAAGTTACACATTTCATAATTGAACAAATTTAAATAAAGGCATTCCTGAAAGTCTGAAAATAGTTTAAAATGCAAGCAGGTCTGCACTGATACATTTTTAAAGGCTTTTATTAACACTTAGAGAAGTTATCTCTTAGTTAAAACTGACCACTTGAAACATTTTGGGGAAAACTTTCATGACTCAAACAAATTTATTTGAGCAGAAACTTAAATGGAATCTCATTAGAACATGCAGTAAGAATATATATGATATAAATATATATGTGTATATATGTATATATAATTAATAAAGAATCTAAGTGAAATATATTTTCTTAAGTGAAGTATATTCTCTACAGGTGACCAAGATTCTCCAGAAATAATAAAGATTGAATAAGCACATTGGGTTAATTTTTAAGATAATTGTTTTAAGTTTGTGAAATGATTTTTTATGTAACAGCCTCGACTTCTTGGAACTCAGTTTGTTAGCCAGACTGGACTTCAGCACACAGAAATCTGTCTGCTTATGCTTCCCAACTGCTAGAAATAATTAAACAGAGTGGCTGCCACTAGCCAGCTAAAGATTATATTTTAATTGAAACATTCCATTTCCTTTCCTCTTTCCATACCTCCTTAGAAACCCCCATGTGTTTTTCTTCAAATGGTTCTGTGGGAGCACATTCTGCTCCTTCAGCCAATAGCTTTTAAGATGCCAGCCCACTTGCTCTTGCTTTGGCTCCTGCTTTTGGCTGCTAGACTCTGTTCTTGTTTGCTCAGAGGACTGTTGTCTAGGACAGTGATCTGTAAGTTTTCCCTTTAAATAAATAACCCTTATATTATTCATAATTCTGAACTGGTGTGGGATTGTTTTGTGACTTATGTTATCAATTGGTACCCAACATTTGGTTTTTGAATGCCAGTGGCTTGGTGCTCCCTGCCTGGACAGGTGGCAGAATCAAGTCTCCTAGGCTTACACAGGTGGGAGAGCATGTTCCTGTCACCATACACAAAGATATTTCCAGGCCACACAATGTGCTGCATGGTGAATTTAGTTTTTACTCAGATAAAAAAGGGGGTTTATATGATGCATGGTGCTGTTCAGAGTTTAGGTTGTGAAGATGGCTCCCACCTGACAGTCCAAAAGCTAAGGTGAACTACCTCAACCATATTTAAAGCCTGAGACAGATGAGAGGCAGAGCCTGCACCTCTGAGCCACTGAGCTATTATTATAATAGTCTCTGGGCCACTGAGATCAAGTTGCTTATCATTTTAAGAAATGCTTCTGATAAAAAAAATAGTTACAGATACACAATAAAAACAAATTCAGGTAAGAAAGAACTCTAAATGGGTCACAATATTCAGTAAATGTATATAGGCTTGTGAGAAAAAAGAAAAAGAATTTAGAGAGTCATAAAATAAAGGTAATGTTTTAAGCCAGGCGGTGGTGGCACACGTCTTTAATCCCAGCACTAGGGAGGCAGAGGCAGGCGGATCTCTGTGAGTTTGAGGCCAGCCTGGTCTACAAGAGCTAGTTCCAGGACAGGAACCAAAAGCTATGGAGAAACCCTGTCTAAAAAAATCCAAAATAATAATAATAATAATAATAATAATAATAATAATAATAATAATAATAAAATAAAGGTAATGTTTTAAAAAGGGTAAAGTTTTTAAAAAGACAAAGTACAAATAGTCTTTTAAAAGGATTAAGTAAAAATAATCCACATAAAAATGAAAAATTCACAGAGTATAGATTATGTATACTATTGTGTTATCTTTGAATGTTTAACTGTAATGAGTTAAATACAAAGAAATATTCATTGCATGAACTGTTAAATGAAACCAACATAAAGGTATATTGATTTCAAAATTTGAGTGTAAGGACATGTTGCTTTTGAAAAAAGATTCTTCTTTTGTTTTCACAGAAAATGAGAACCTGTGGATTGTTTCTAAACTAATATGGTTTGAAAGACCCTGACCTCCTGAAAGTTTGCCATGAACAACCTCAGAATATTACTTCACTCGACTGCTGACTAACATGAACATAGCCCACAGGATACACCATTAAAGACCTGATTAACAGTGTCCCCAAACAGCAGGAAGCAGTATGGACAAAACTATACCCATATTCCCAAATATTGTTTATAAATGTTCTTTCACATTTAAATGGGTTATGATATAGATATGAATAGGTTTCATTGACATGCATCTTGTTTTATTGATACAAATTTAAGGTCAATTTTGTTATATAAATGTGTATTTCTGATCTTGACTAAGGTGTTGTGATGGTGTAGTTAATTAAAAATGTGATGTATAATTAAGAAATATAAGTTAATAATTATCTATAACAGTCAAGCTTATAGTCATTTTAATTAGATTTTCTAGATGTATAGAGATATATTTCAGTTAGATAGGTATTCTTCAGATCTTTCAGATACCTTCAGAACAGGGCATTTAAAATGTTTAAGAACTTAAGACTTTTCATGATAGTGAGACACATCTGTTCCTGGCAGCACCAAGCTACTTCAGGAGGATTATGGGAATTGAAGAGACTCCTTATGGAGTTGGTTAGACATTTGGGCAAGAAACTGCTCTTGCCTGGACTGCTTCATGATATCATGTAAAAAATTGACATGCAGAGCCCACAGAGAAATAACTGCTGAACTTACCTAACGATGAGGTGATCCTTCAGGGTTTCTGCTTCATGAAATAGTCTGTGAGACATTCTTCAGGATACAGAACAAAGTGATGAAACTGTCTTTGAAATTTTGTGCTTCATGAAATAATTTGCTGGATACTATCGGACTGTAGGCTGAAGAAGGATGCCCCACTGGTACAGAAGAACTTTGGGTAACTGTCAAGGCAGAGATGTCTCTGTCAATTCTAGAATTTTGAAAGTTGCTTACAATACACTTTCTGTTTACTTAAGTAATATTACATCCTTCTGGAGTCTTTGATGGAGTTGAAGAATAGATAAATAATTGTTGTTATAGTTTCTCTTAGTTATAATAAAAGATAAAGTATATATTAATATTGCAACTGTAATTATTGCTTGATAACTGTTATATGTAATTGTGCAGGATAATTGTCTGTATTCTGTCAATCATGTTTTAAATAAATGCTGACTGACCAGGCAGGAAGTATAGGTGGGTCAATCAGACAGGAAGTAGAGGTAGGGCGATAAGATCAGGAATATTCTGGAAAGAAATATGCTCTTTTGGAGTCCTTCCCAGACCACCGAAGAAACAGGATGTGACCTGCCCAGCTGAGAAAAGTACCAGTGGCTAACATAGATCAGAATAATGGGTTAATATATGTGATAAGAGCTAATAAGAAGCCTGAGCTGATGGGCCAATCAGTTTCTATTTAATGCAGACAGACTCTCTGTTTGATTTTCTTTTGGGGCTTGCCATCTGTGGCGTACTGGGTGGGACAGAAACCCCAACAAGCTGGCCCAACATGTTACAATGTAATTTTACTATGCTAGAGTTAAAACCTTCCTTTTTAGTTAAACAGAAAGGGGGGCATGATGAGGGAGTCCCCTCTCTGTGTTGCTTGTATTGGTTAATGAACAAAGAAACTCCCTTAGTCTGATAGGACAGAACTTATGTAGGCAAAGAAGACAGAAATAAATTCTGGGAGGAAGATAGCAGAATAAAAGAGATGCTATGGTTCCACCAGAGACAGATGCTGGAAATTTTACCCAGTAAGCCACTGCCATGTGGCAATGCACAGATTACTAACGATGGGTTAAATTAAGATGTAAGAATTAGTCAATAAAATACTAGAGATAATGGGCCAAGCAGTGATTTAATTAATACAGTTTCTGTGTGATTATTTTGGGGCTAACCTAGCTCGGCAGCTGGGACAAACAAGTGGTCCCCTACTTCTACAAAATTCATCTACTAGATTTTTAAAAATTTTTATTGTACACACACATGTGTGTGTATCTTTTTAAATATTTCCTATTCAGTTTATATATGTTACCTTTATGCATGTTATGAACTGAAACTCTGAAATTATAAGCTAGCAACCCCATTTAAATGTTTTCATTATAAATGGTCATGTGGTCATGGTGTCTCCTCATAGAAATAAGATACAGGTGAAGACTATACATGTGTGAGTATAACTACAGATGTTTATAGGCTATAGTAGTGGTATCTTCATGTTGTTTTCCACAGTTGAGTTACTCTGTATAGTTCATTAAGTGTACATGTTTGGCTCTGTCAGTAAGTTTGAGGTAAGGATTTCTGTGTCAAGGCAGGACTTGCCAGTTTAATAAATTTTTATTATTGCTGTGATTTCAGCATGTGGGATTAGTTTGCACACATGCTTTTTTTTTTAAAGAGGGATGTCTGGCAGTCCTTTCAGTATGGAGTGTTCTATTACTGATACTCAAATGTCAAAAACATGAGCCATTAGGTGCTATCACCCAGTAAGTAGTGACTGCTTTGGTTCTATATGGTTATATTTTAACAATAAAATGGTCTAAATGCCAAAATTTAGAGTTTATTTTCAAAAGGTCATAATAACGTGCCAGTTCACATGCAGATTCACATTGTTAATTGAAGTCATAATCCAGACAACTCATTTCAAATATTTTAACTTCCAGAGACATTGTGTGTTAGTATGGCATATTAAACAAAGCAAAGAAATTTAATCAAAATTAGAAGACAGAAAATGCTTCTATGCATAATTAGACATAATTTGAATGTGTATATTATTTGCTATTAAGCTTCATTTTTAGGTCTGTATACAAAGTCACAAACATTGATGTGCTTGAATAATAATCTTAGTAGAAATTGTTATTTTAAATTTCTTAATAAATAGCTGATCCAAATCTATTGATGATCTGATAAATGGTTGCACAAACAAGAGTCAAAGAAATTAAATCTTGTATCTTTGTCAAATACAGCATGTGTCATCTGAATCTATTTTGAAATAATCTAGTCAAAGTGTTTTTAAAAATGAAACTATTTCTAATACTAGTTAGACTATAAAAATTAGTTTTCTTTCTTTCTTTCTTTTTTTTTTTTTTTTTTTGATTTTAGAGACAGGGTTTCTCCATACCTTTTGGTTCCTATCCTGGAACTAGCTGTTCTAGACCAGGCTGGCCTCAAACTCAGAGATCACCCTGCCTCTGCCTCCCAAGTTCTGGGATTAAAGGCGTTCGCCACCACCACCAGGTTTAGAAATTAGTTTTCTGTATTGTTAGAAATGGAAAGAATTTTAGTATTAATATTTTGATTCATATAAACATTCTTTTTATTTCAGAATGTAAACCAATCCCTAATAATCTTTAAAACATGTCTAAAACTATAGACAAATTAAAAATCATATCATTGACCTATATTGAAATTCTACCTTCATGTATTTTCATATTTTATAAGTTGATGTTTCCAGTTTTATTTGATTGTTTCTGCTCAAAGATCATGTATATTTTATTATTGTTTCTAATGTAGTTAGTTTTTTGACAACAAAGTTGTTAGTAGCATTAAGTTTTTATAATATGTTTTAGGTTTCTTATGGTTCATCTTTACATTTTAATGCCTTTTTCATAAAGATAATATCATGATCTGTGAATTGTCAAAGTAAATGCAGGAAGCAATGTGCTGTACAATCCAGGAAGGGCACTGACGATTTTCACCCTGTTATAACAAGTTTCATGCAGGTGGGTTATTTGGATTGCTTTCAGGAGCATGAGTGACACAGAGGAAGTTGTATCCATTGAAAAGCCATTCTGGCTACTTCCTGGGGATTTTCTGACCAATGTGCAAGCAACTCCATTAGTCTCTTCCTCCTTAACAATCACTATTTGCTTATCAAACAAGAAGGAATGGATCTTTCCCTTTTAATACAGTTTGAGCTTTCTCTGTTTCACAAGTTTCAGTGGCTTCCTGAGTTCTGGAAGGACACTTCAATTTGAATAAAGCACATAGATAAGACTGTTACTTTTTAAAATAACAAATTTCATCTTTTAATAATTAAATAAAAAGATTTTTTATATTTTAAATATTTAAATTTATTTCTTTGTAAATTAGAGACAAATTTAGAAGTATAAAATTTTATTTTATTTTTATTTTTGTAGAGTTTTCTATCCCACCTGGTCTCACAGCTGTTCAGTCCCAAAGAAACAAACAGAGACTTGTGGCAGAAGTTTCAAAGTCAGATATCACATTAGTACAGGGCACAATTGAAAAGAAAAATTCAAAGTTTCATTTGACAGACAGCTTGAAAATATCAATGATATGGTACAACAAGCTTAAAAAAATAACAAATGTTAGATGTCCTGTTTTAACCATATAACTGATGCTGTGTCACCCTTACAATATCTCACTTGCACAAACACTTGAAGCTTATTTCATTTTTTCAACACTTTCTGCTCTATTACAGAAAGGAAAGAATGAATTTATAGAAACTAAAAACCAAGATAAACAGTATTTATTTATTTATTTATTTATTTATTTGTTTCGCTTTTGAGGCGTCTCAGCACCTAAAGATACCTGCCATCACCCTGATTCCACCTCAGTGGTTCATCTGATCTTGAAAACCTATTGCCACCTGCAAATTTTTCTCTGGACAGCTTCAAAGACAAGTGACTCATAATCATTCAAATTCTTGATGCATAAGGTCATCTCGCCATTTTGTATTTGGGAGTATTAATAACCTGTATAACAATTCAGCAGGAAATAAGTGTAATCAATTAATATAGAAATAACACAGTTAATTTAGGAGATGCTGAAAAAGCCATAGGGAAAAAAAAATCCAGCATTCCCTTTTACTAGAATCTCTGATGAAACTATGAGTGTGGAAGCTGGTTCTTCCATACTCTAGGGGTCTGTGAAACACAGCAGAATTGGTACTGACAGAGAAAATATAAAATTATCTTCTGTAACATCAGGACCATGAGAAGGATGCTTTCTATTATTAGTTGTTCAATAAAATGCAGAACCTGTGGTGAATGCTACAAGGAGTGTGTGCTAGTTCACCTCCTGGAGTTGTGAAATCTGAATACCGGAAAGAACAATTTAAAGGGAGAAATTGATTTTAGGCCCGTGGATTCAGATGTTCCAGGCTATTGTCCAAGTTGATCTGGCCCATAAAAGAGAGGAAATGCCCAACCCTTTTATTTTCTACTTTTCTCACAAATGCCTCATTGCCAGCTAATTCCACTCACACCCGAGGTAAGTGTTTTCTTCTTTCTGGTCATTTTGAAAACACCCTGACAAATGTGCTCACTGGTGTTTTTTGTCAATCAAATCAAGTTAACAGTCTGGGAATAAGTTGAAGTAGGGGAACTTAAAATAAATAAATAAATAAATAAATAAATAAATAAATAAATAAATAAATAAATAGAGAGCTTTTAAGTTGTAGAAAAGGATATACAAAGTGGTGGAGGGTAATATAAGACAGTACAGATGGTTGATATTTTCGAAGAATGCAAAATCAATTTATGAAAACATAACAATAAAATATACTTCTTTAAATAATTAAAGTAGTCCAAGGATACATTTGATAAAAAATAATATATTAAACTTTATATAAACTAGTTCCAGATTAAATACTGTATCAGATTTAAGAAAAAAAACCTAAGAGTTGGAAGTCATATATTTTAGTTATTAAAATTTTTCAAATTTTCCAAAATTGATTTTCAAATCAATCCTCTTCTTTCAACCTGAGTCCTTATTAGTAGAATCATTTTACCAGACAATGGTGTCAAGATTCTCTTAGCCCTAATACCCCTTACTTAGGATGTTAGACATAAATCATCATAAACACAACTAAAATGAGACAAAAAATAAAAAAAAATTAAAGAAATTTGAAAAACAAAACATTGACAGTGGGAAATTTATGAAGACTAGGGAAAAAAAGGTATGTCAACAAAACATTTTTCCATGTATAAGGTAGAAAAAAATATTTAAAAAATTAATGTTAGTAAAAGAAGAAATTAATTTTAAGTTATGAAATTTTATAAAATATTAACCAAATACCTAAGTATAGGAAAATTAGTTTTTGTTCTGGATACTAATTCAATGAATGCTAATAAGCATAATTGTAATAAAACAGGTAAAAATAAATACCTTACAAAAGCACTGCTAAGAGTAAAAGAAATAAAAGCATAAGGATCATTTTTTTTCATATTTGTCACAGTGTGGATATAAATTTTAAATAAGAATGACAATAATTAAATGCTGATTTGTGAACACAAGAGAAGCTTTGATATAGCAAACTTTAAACTTCACAAAGAAAAGTAATGCTATACAAACGAGCACATATTACTCTGCTGAAAAATGAAGTAATTTCAAAAAGAATGTTAAAATTTTTAATAATATTTTCAAATACAAATCACTAATCAAACTGTAATATACTCATCTAGTGAGTATTTTGTAAATGATGATATTTTGAATTTTTTTAAAAACAATTTATCTACTTTTTTAGTTTACCTAATAGAGACATCAATGTTTACTGCCTTTCTATATTCTGTGATGATTTCCATTATTTATTTTTGCCTATTAAGGAAATTGAGTATACTTATGCTACACAGGTTTAACTCTTTTATAATACATTGTTTTTTTTTGGAGAACATATAAAAGTTACAATACATACTGACTATTTCATCTATGTCTTTGTGTGTATAAAATATAAATTATATATAAATAGTATTATTTTATGCAAAAGTTTAGCTTATTTAAACATAACTTCCAAAACAGTAATTAATCCTTTAATAAATTTCCTGAATTTTTGTTATACAGAATTAAAATAAATTTGTTTTTTTGTATAATGTATAATAGATAATAGCTTTTAATAATATTGTTCATAATAAAACTACTAAATGCTTTATGTATGTTTTTGTTATTGAAACTATTATGTCTTCTGTCAAAAATCATTTAAAATTTTCCTACTGCTTGTAATGTTAGATCAAATCATTTCTTCAAGGAATTAAAAAAAACAGAAAAATGTGAGGATCAGCTAAATATATCTTTACAACTGAAAACACCCTGTTCAAAAGATAAAGCTTATCTCACATATAGAAAATGAGAAATGTGTTTTTTAAAGCTAATCATGTTCTGATCATTCTATAATGAATTTGATAGTTTACTTCCCCTGCATACTGGTATAAATCTGCCATTTCCAAACTAGGAAGAATTGAGTTTAATTGTTATAAGGCTCCTCATGGACTATATTTTGAGAATATTTCAAGATCTGACCAAAGTTAGAAAAAAAAAATGGAATGCAGGTAGAGGGAGGAAAAGGAGCTTGGGGCCTTTGAAAGAGTAATTGCATATTGTCTTTCTATATTTATATTCTTTTTTAAACTTTTGCAACATCAGTCTTTTAAGGATACCATACTATTTTTATTGTCTTTGAATTATATAAATAGGTTTCCTTTATTTGTTTTAAGTTTATACAATCAAGATTAAACATTAAATTATTACTATGAAGATGCTGAAATTTATGTTATTACAATACCAAATATGGTTTGGCACAAAATGGCAATAGATGTATAGCAAAATGTAGTAGAGATGAAAATACAGTATTTTTTTATTTCTTTAAAATTGCATAAACAAAGTTTAAACAAAATATTCTGTTACTTGAAATTTGACTTCCTACAATATCAATACTTTGTGCTTAACCACTAGCTAGTACTCTAAACAATATAACAAATGATTATATATTTACTATAAATAAAAAGATGAGATTAAGGTAACATTTACAATAATTACTGACAATTTACTATTTTGGGGGTCTCTTTCCTTTTATGGACAGTCTGTTAATGTGATGTATCAGTGAAGCATAAACATATTAAAATGAGTAAAACTGCACATCAAGGGTGACACATGATCTTTGATACTAAGCTATATTGTGATAATTAAGTAACCAGAGTTCAGGAGATTTAAACTGTTCTCACAGTTCAGAAACTAACTATGAGCTATTAATGCCTTTTGTTTGTTAACTCGTGTAATGAAGTAGATTCATAATATTATTATTGTTATCTATTCTAAGTTCTAAGAATCTGAGTTTTTTCTTTTGTACCATTTTTTAAAATAATTGTCTACTGATTTATTTAGGTAAAGAATATCTTATTTTTTATATTTAATGTGAAAAAAGAAACCAATATCAAACATAGTTTTAAAAGGACATGTGTAGAATATATAATGTTATTTTTCAAAATCAATGCAATTTTTTTTCAATGAGAATGAGTTACATGTAAAGAAGATAAAATATTTATTATGGGAAACCTGCATCAGTCAATGGCCTTTGAGAGACTGGACCAGGTTGGGCCTGGATTTGGGTACCAAATGGCCCACCGGACCATTGCTCACTCTGTTGCTCCCTGCTTAGCAGTCCTGGATGTTCAATTCCATTCCTGTTTCCTAATTGTGATCCATGAGGTTTTTTTTTTTTTTTTTTTTTTTTTTTTTTTTTTTTTAAGAACACCTTAGTTCTTTTAATGAAGAACATATTAGGAGATAGTGTGGAGTTCCTTTATTCACATTACATCCCATTTGATGCATCTCCGTTCATCTGCCACCCAACATGGGAATGAGTCCATGCTTACCGAGACTCTACTTGCCTTCCAACACACTGTGATCCTGGCAATACATTTCTCTTCCACATACGGCCTACTTGCTCCTAGCTATGACCTCTATTTTTCCCACTGTAGTCCAACATTGAGGGGACTCACAGTTCAGGAGAATCTTTGGGTGTCCTTATTTTTATTCTGGCCAACAGCCCCCTATGTGTATGGAATTGCTTCATTGTCCTTAATATTTGTTCTTAATTTGTTAAATAAAGCATTTTTATTGGGATCTAAGTAGGCAACAGAGCTTGGGATCAGAGCAAGTTGGGAGAATTTGAACTGCTCACATCTCTCCTCTGAATCCTTCTACCATACTGCTACAAATGCAACACCTGCAGGCAAATAATACTTACAATGATTCACTGCAGTTACAAAAGAGTGATAAATAAATTGAAAAAAATTAATGTTGTATGATGAATTACAACATTATCATTCAGGAATTTAATAATCCTTTTTGTGTACTCTATGGATGGTGTTCTTCAATGCATATATGATTTTCCTTATACATCCATGTATTTAATTTTGGGAATTAGCTTTGTTTTTCATATTATATCATTAAGAAAATTATTTGATAACAGAGCAAGGATTAAGGTACTTTTAGAAATAATAGAGTCTTTGTTGAGTTACAATGAACAGCTAGTTGAAAAAAAATAATACCATTAAAAAGGATAACATTAATTTGACAGACAAAAGTTCAAGCCAAGTCAAAGGGTATTGAGAAATTATCTGAAAAATTCATACTGTTAGAATTTGTTCTAAAAAGAATAATGATAGATTAATGGATTGTGAATCCTCTCCAGGAAGGCAATATACACACTATCCAAATAATGCCCATTTTGAGATGTTATCTAATAAACAAACTTCATTCCTTGGAATCATATAGGCAGAATAATGACCAGAAACTAAATGAATCAATGAGGGCACTAGAAGAATACACAGAAGTGTAGATTCAGACTTTACAAAAGGGAGTGTTAAAAAGATTTGAAATGATTTAGGTAATTATCAGAACTGATGAGCAGGGAGAGAAGGTACAAGAACAGGATTTATCCTTACCAATATGTGCCAGAGTATAGAACGCCTAACCCAGTGTTTTAACTTTTAATCTGGTTATATCCTCTGAAAAGACATCTGGTACTAAATACCCTAAAGTATTTAAAGAATATAAATGGCAACCTATAAATAAGAATGATTCAAAGGAAATTAAACAATCGATAATATCTTATGGCTTGAACTCACCATTTGTTAGGGAAATGGTGAAATATGGGCTTTAAGCAATAAACCTACCCCAACCAATTGGCTTCAATTAGTTTCAGTGGTACTGGGATGGAGATAGAGACAGAGACCCTCATCAGAGCAATGGACTGAGCAACAAGAGGGAGTCATGACTGCGAGGGGCTGGTCCACCCACTGAGACGGTGTGACTGATCTAATGGGAGCTCACCAAATCCAGCTGGACCTGGACTGAATGAACATGAGATCAAACCTGAAGCTCTGAATGTGGCTGCCAATGGGGGTGCACTGAGAAGCCAAGCCACTGATAATGGCACTGGGACCTGTTTCTACTGCATGTACTGGCTTTTGGGGACCCTAGTCTATTTGGATGCACACCTTTCTAGACCTGGATGGAGGAGGGAGGGCCTTGGACTTCACACAGGGAAGGGTTTCCTGCCCTCTCTTAAGGAGGGAGGGGAGGGGGAGGGTGATTGTGGAAGTGGGAAGCGAATGGGAGGAGGGGAGGAAGTCTAAATTTTTAAATGGAAAAATAAAAAATAAAAAGGTTAGCTGATGAAAATACAGTTTAAAAATGGCCTTTAACAAAGAGAAACTAGAATCTTTATAAAAGCTGGTACAGGAGTAATTAGATGCTCCCCATTTTGAAGACTCAACCAGCCTTTGGAATTTTCCTGTATTTGTTGTTAAAAAGAAATCTAGAAAATGAAGAATCGTGACAGACCTAAGAGCTGTCAAAAAAGGTAATTCAACCTATGGGCCCTCTACAATCAGGAATTCCTTTGTTTCTCTATTACAGAAAGGATGGTCCCTCAAAGTTATTGATTTAAAAGATTGTTTCTTCAATATACCTTTACAAAAAAAAAAGGTCAGAGAAAAATTTGCCTTATACTAATTCTTAGCCTACTAGGAGATATCAGTGGATCATTCTCACACAGAGAATGCTAAATAGCACCACCATGTGCCAATACTTTGTAAATCAACCACTGAAAATATGTCAGCCATTTCTTAATCTATAATTTGCCATTACATGGAAGACTTTTGCTGTCTTATTCAAATGCAGATACCTTAGAAAAAATGATTAAAGAAGTAAAGAAAGTTTTGCCTAAATGGGTATTACAGATTTCTCCTGAAGAACTACCAAGAGTAGATTCTTCAATTACTTTGGGTATAGAATAGTTTAACAGAAAATTAGAATACAAAAGGCACAAATAAGGGGAGACTGATTGTGGACTCTTAATGACTTTCAAAGATAAGAGACAACTAGTCTACAACAAGCTTTTGGAATAACATCTGATATAATATTCATTTAAACAAAACCTTAGAAGGTGACAAAGTCTTTAATAGTCCCAGGCAATTAACAGCTGAGGCTGAGAATAAATTAAATCTTGTTGAAGAGAAATTACAGGAGAAACATATTGATAGAGTGAATCCAAACATTAAATGCATTCTAGTCATATTGTCTTCCAGAATTTCCCCTATAGAAATTTTAATGCAGAGGGAAGATAATATATTAGAATGAATCATTTTATCTCATTAGTCAAGTAAAAAATTAAAAACTAATGCAAAAACTTTCTGAATTAATTGTAAAAGGAAAATTGAGACTTTATCCACTAGCAAAAATATACAAAGAAAACATTATACAGCCTTTTACTCCTGATGAAATTAAACAATTATAGGAACACAATAAATCCTGGCAAAGGGCTTGTGCTAATTTAGGGGATATATTAATAGAAATTTTCCCAAAAGTAATAAAAATAATCTTGTAAAGAGAACTACTTAAATTCTTCCCCAAATTGTATATAACACAGTAATAACTGGAGCCTGTACATTTTGTACTGATGAAAATAAATCAGAAAAGGCAGGTTACAAATCAGAAGATTTAAGTAAAGTGGAAGAAAACCCTTATAATTCTGTATAAAATAGAAAGTTACATGTTATTTTTCTAATCTAAGGAATTTTAAAGAACCTCTCAATATAGTTACTGATTCATAAGAGATGTCTTACATATTTAAACCACTAAATTCATACCACATGATACAGAATAGACTTTATTATTCATTGAGGATCAATATATAACCAAGAGTCAGCTTTTTCCATATACATAACACACATCTCATCCCATATGGGTTTGCCATGTGTCTAACACAAGGTAATGCAGAATCAGTCTATTATATATTGGAAGTGTGCTAAAAGCCTCAGAATTTCATAAAAATATCATGTCAATATCAAAGGTTTAAAGTTTTCGATTACATGAAAACAAGCTAAGAAATTATAAAGAGGTGCCCTACTTCCTCTTTATATAGCTAAATACCATTACCTGCAGGAAATAACCTAAAGGTTATTTAAAGAAATATAATCTGGCAGGTGGAAGTCTTCTCTTTTACAAAATTTGAAAAATTGAAATTTGTACACCACACCATTGACACTTATTCAGGTTTTCAATGGTAAACTACCTTGGGGTCAGAAAATGCTGATTTGGTAATTACACATTACCAAATTATTATAAGTTATAGCCATTGAAGGTATACCTGCACAAATATAGAAAGATAATGGTCGAGCATATGCCTCTAAGAAAATGAAATAGTCTTTTGCTTATCATAATGTAAAGCATATTTCAGGTATACTAAACAATCCTAAAGGTCAGGCAGTTATAGAAAGATAAAATAAGACTATAAAGGATAGGCTAAACAAAGAGAAAGGGATGTAAATACCCCCAAAATAGACTGCATAATGTTTTATGAACCTTGAATCTCCCTAATGCTAATGAGAAATTAATTATGGCAGCAGAGAGACACTAGATAATAGGAAAATAAAACCTTCTGAATTAAATCAGCTGGTAAATTTCAAGGATATGTTGACCTCAGAAAGGAAACCAGGAGACATGCTTCATTGAGAAAGGTGTTTTGCTCTCGTTTCCACATGAGATTAAAGTTATATATATGATCGAATTCATAAAGATTTGATTTGAAGAAGAGAAAGCTCTTGAGAAAGAGAAGTGATAATTTATTCACAGATGTGACAAACATACAGGTGGTAAGAAAACCACATAAGAGTTGGGACAAGGTTTTCTGTTGACTGAGGTTTCTGTCCTGCCCAGTCCTGCAGCCATTAAGTCCCAAAGAATCACAAAGAGGTCTACATTAATTATAAACTGATTGACCTATTAGTTCAGGCTTCTTATTAACTCTTGTAACTTATATTAGCATACCATTCTTGTTCATGTTAGCCACTTGGCTCGGTACCTGTTTTGGAGAGGCAGTCACATCTTGCTTGTTCTGTGTCTGGATCACGACTGCAGAATGTAGAATCCTTTTCCCAGAGTTTTTCTGTTCTCATTGCCCCGCCTCTATTTCCTGCCTGGTTGCCCACCTATACTTCCTGCATGACTACCAGCCAATCAGCATTTTAATAAACAATTACAAGAAACAAAAGTTTCCAGGTTAAAACCATTGTCCCACAGCAGTTCTCTTCTTGTCTTTTCAGGAAAATATCTTCAAAAAGTCAGTAGACTCTGGATGCTTAGATGCCTAAAGAGGAAAAAATACCTATCTAGAAATGATCAGTGAACAAAGAGGAATGTGACTTATGAGGACAGGTCATGTGCAATGTAAAATTTCACTCTTGTTCTCTATATACATTTATATATACTATCTATTAAATAATAAACTCACTAAAAAATCAAAGATGGCTTTAGAGTTGGACATTGGCTATCCTCTAAATACTGGAATGCTGTTAAAAGACAAATTAAGAGATTCTGTCTCAAGTCAGGATCCATTTGCTATGGAACAGAATTAATAAATATTTTAGAAAAAACAATACTTTTCTCCATACCTACTTTGTCTATATGGTATCTTTCTTTGAATATATGTCTATATAATGCTTAAGTTTTCCACAATGAAAAAAACTGATTTTCATGCAGTAATCTCTGAAGTTTCTAGGAAAAAGATGAGGCACCACAACAATGACTCAACTTGGTTGATATGATATCATGATGCTGATATCATCATGTACTGTAAGACCAGTTTTGGGTACCATCTACTCAAAATGGTTCCAACTTGGTTAGCTGACATGACACACATTCTTACAATGTTCTGGCCAGAACTCTAAATGACAAGTTTAGAAAAATCCTATCGACTACCTAGAGAACATTTGCAATTATACTAGACAGTGATTTGGCAACTTAACCATCATTTGATTTTACAGGATCCCCCAGAAAGAACATCACACCCATGAAAGCTGGAGCTAATTTTAGAAGACAATGGCCCTTCTCCAAACAAAGTCTGTCTTCAGAGTTAGGGACATCATTTAGGGGTTAATTAATACTGATATAGGCTTAGGGGTTGTTGTGGAAATTTTGTAGGCTCACGGATATCAAATGAATTGAATAGGAAAATAGGTAGATTAATGTGAGCTAACACACACTAAATATAACAGTAAGCAATAGAATGAATACTTGTGAGTTATTATTTATAGACCATTTACTTTGCTATAGATTCTTGTATATCGATAAAAAATCAAATTATATTTTTATATAGAATATAATCCTATTTCTTTTACAATATTTGTATATCTAGGCAAAATTATTTTGTCAGATTGTAGGCATGCATGTTTCTACCCTTGTTTAAGAGATTTTGCTTACTGATCTAATTTTAGAATTTATTGATCATATTGCATTATTTATTTCTAATTATGTTCAAGATACTTATACATTGTTTACATTTTGATGTCATTGTTTTCATTTGCAGCACAATTCTTAATAGATTGTTTAATTTTCTAAAAGAAAGTTTTATTCTTTACGTTATAAAAGTATTAAGCATTATATTTCAACAGTTATCGATTTTCATCATACTTATAGTTAGACTAATCAGGCTCTTTATATACGTATATATTTTAATATACATAGATAGGGAATCTTCAACCACTTCAATGAACTGAAGAATATGACATTTAAATATTTTTGGGTTCTGTTGATGTGATAAAAAATTGCTCCTGGCAACACTGCTCTATTCCCCTGAGAGAATGTTGATTACTGAAGAAACACCACTTGGAGATTGTTTTCATCTTGGCAAAACTGGCCTCTGGGCAAGGAACTGCTCATGCCTCAACCACTGACAAAATGCATAGTTTCTGGATTAGACAAGGAGGATACAAGAAAAAAGATTTCCAAATCTTGCCATGGCAGGGTAAGATAGTTTTGAAAATCTTCCAGCTCTTGAAAATAATCTGTAAATTACTCTAGGCCTTACGCAAAGTTGATTGCTACAACATTGCAAATGAGACTTTGGGTGATTGCCCAGGTATCCAGTTCCCTCTTTCATCTACTGCATATTTTGGAAGCTGCTTGATTGCACTTCTTGCCTACTCAAGTAATATTATCTCCCTCTTAAGGCTTTCAGGAGTTGAAAATTAAATAGTTGTGTTGTTAATTCTTATGAGTTATGGATTGTATTATTCTAATACAATTGTATTAGAATATATTAAATTGTATTATTCTAATACAAGACAGACTCCTTGTGATATAATAATTATTGAAACATTTATCATATGTTTCTTGCTTGATACTGTTTATGCTGATTGTAATTCTAATTGTTTTTACTTGATATCTCTTCTTACTGTATATAGTTTTGTATTGGTTTTGGAACTCTCTTATTTAGAAAAAGGAATAGGTGATGGGACCTCCTTCAGCCAATGGCTTTTGAGAGGTTTGACCAGGTTGGGCATGGCTTTGGATACTAAAAGTCCTGCAGGACTTCTTGAATGCTTTCTCGCTTCCTGCACACCATACTTGGAAGTTCAATTCTGTTCCTGTTTCTTAGTTGTGACCTGTGAGTTCCCTTTTAGTAAAGAACACCTTAGTATACCATATGAGGAGCTAGTGTGAGATTATTTATTTGCATTTTCCCCATCTGACATTATTACTTCATATGTATTTTCAAGGCTGTACAGTTTATTGAAAATGCCTGATTTGATATATTTTCATATTGTGTATATCTCTATGTTCTACATGGCTTATATTCAATGTATCCACGTGAAAGACTTTTATATTTGTTGCAGTAATCCACACACATGGTTTTCGAAAAGTACAGACTGGTCATGTCACATCTGCTAGAAGAGCCAGATTAACAAATATAAAAGAAAAATAATACGAGCAATAAATGCTAAAATAGCATTTTCCATGTAGAACATTAAGTATAAATCTTAAAACAATTTGCCCTTCAAGTTAGTATCAGAACATAGATGTCACATAAAATGCATTCATAAATGGAGAATATATTTCAAAGACAAAGTTTTTTAAAGAAAATTCCAGTGTAATGATCCATAATAATAAATCAGCCAAAAGATCTCTGTGTATTGCTTATGAGAGTAACTTTGCTTCAGTTCAACCATTGTGAACAAGCCGAGAATGAAGCAACACTGGTGCTGATCTTGTATGAGTCTGTAAGAAGGATGTCTTGGGTCTTTGAAAGGCAGCAAGTGTAAAAAAGACACATTTTTCATATCCACATTTTTTCCATAGAGCAATAAAAAGAAATATTCAGGCAGCATTTTGCTACCCCATGTACTGAAAAAATGAATATGAAACTCAAATCCTGAAAAATAGACAATTTTTGCCCATTTCACTTTTTTCATTTCTTATTGTTTTTGGATTATGTTATTGTTTTCTTTTGGGTGATATTTGGATGCATAAGAAGATATAGGGACAGATTAGTAGGCAGTTGTTACAGGCAGCTGCATGCCCTTGTAGAACTTCTACAACCTTATCCTCTTATACCAGTCAATAGCAGAAAACACTCCAGTACTACTACTGGGATATTAAAGAACCAACTTAGTTTTTTTCTATATCACCTCCATGAATGCTATACTATTGTTAAACAGAGAATGCATGACATATTCTAAATGTTGTATAAACTGGTGTTTTTGATGTGCATCAGACTTTCCTCATTAAGAAATCATGGCTCTTGTAGTCATTCTTTAAGAGGTAATTTGAATACATTATGCACTTACAAATTAAAATTTCAGAAGTAGGAAAGAATTTCTTATAGCAGACAGTTGAAATTTTTAATGGAATCATACATGAGTTATCTGTGTTATCTGTAATTGAGATATGTTAAGTTTAATTATGTTAATAGTAATCTTTGGGTGATCATTGTTGGTTCTCAGCAGAAAGAAGAAATATATGCATGGTTACACAGGATGGCCAGCTGACCTGGGTCTGAAAAAGCCGGTCTTGGGAAAAAAAATAGAGACAATGAGGACTACTGAGAACTCAAGAACAATGGCAATGGGTTTTTGATCCTACTGCACATATTGGATTTGTGGGAGCCTAGGCAGTTTGGATGCTCACCTTACTAGACCTGGATGGAGGTGGGTGGTCCTTGGACTTCCCACAGGGCAGGGAACCCTGATGGCTCTTTGGGCTGAAGAGGGAGGGGGACTTTACTGGGGGATGGGGAGAGAAATGGGAGGTGACGTTGGGGAAGAGACAGAAATCTTTAATAAATAAATAAATAAATAAAAAGAAACACTAAAAAAAAGTTAAATGAAAATAGAAAGAAAATCTGCACAGCCAACTGTGGCCACGGTGATATCCTGGCCTGCTATTGACAAAGACCTTGTCTGAGTCTGTGGTCCAACCACAATAGGTTCTATGTTGATATCCCTGGCCCAGGTTGAGATCAAGTACAACAAGATTAGAGTCTTGCCAGGCGACGGTGGCGCACGCCTTTAATCCCAGCACTCAGGAGGCAGAGGCAGGCAGATCTCTGTGAGTTCAAGACCAGGCTGGTCTACAGAGCTAGTTCCAGGACTGTAATGACGTAATCGAATGCAGACGGATTGTAACGAATGCAGACAGCTTTAATGGGGAAATAGACTTACAGAACCACCGTTTCCGCGGAGACCAGGAAAGCAGAAGAGAGCATCTGGGAGCATGCTCGCCAAATTTATAGGCTAACATTAGCCTGAGGCGAACACGCCCCCTAAGGGGCGGGTCTTATCCCTACATCTCCCCTTTTTGTCTAAATAAGACAGAACAAAACCAAATACAACTATATATAATAATAACAAATAATAAATATAACAAACAATATTGAGAATCAAAAGTTTTGCAAAACATTCTATCTCAAGGAGTCTAAATAATGTAGAGAGTAAATTATATAATCTTCAAATCCGTCAAAGATCCCAGAAGGGAATAAATATTACTTAACAAATGCGATATATCCAAAACGTGCAACAATTGACAGAGACAACTGACTACCTGGGCAATCACCCAAAGTCTTGTTTGCAATGTTGAGTCAACCAACTTTGGCTAAGGCCTAAGGAACTTTTGAAAACTATCTTACCCTGTCTTGGCAGGATATGACAGTCCTGTTTTATCCGTTGATGCATGCTGTGTATCTCTGTCACAGAGATATGGGCTTTTCTTAACCCAAAGGCCAGTTCTGCCAAGAAGACAAGCTCCCAGTGAAGTGTCTTTGGTGCTCAACATTCTCTCGGGAATAGAGCAGTGTTGACAGGAGCAATTGTGTCTCACTATCACGAAACTCTGAGTTATATTAAAGGCCATTTTCTACAGCTCTTCGAAGAGGTTGAAGATTATCTATCTATACTGAGTATTATATATATATAAAGAACCTGATTAGTCTAATTATAAATGACAAACTTAGATGAATATTAATCTATATAATTCTCAATATCTAACTGACTTAAAGAATAAGACAATAAACAACTGTGTAACAAATGAGGATAATGACCTCCAAATATAAACACTGTACAAATATACATTGCAACATGGTAAATATATATCAATGTACAAACATTATATAAATATCTTAATCAGAGGTAGAAATGTACACTGCAATATGATAAATATATACGATATATATATCAATACAATATATGTCAATACATAAAAATGTTTTAAACAAAGGTAGAAACACGCATGCATACAATAGTCAATATAGTTTAACTTTGTATCAATATACAAGAATCGGTACAATATATTTGTCTAAAAACAGTAACTCACAATTATAAATCTATTATCCCATTATTCCCTCTCTTCTCTTTTTTTCAAAATGATCCCTGAGCTTATAAAATTCCTCCCCCAACCTCCCAACCCCTAAATGATGTCCCTAAACCCAGGGGCAAACTTTACTGGGAGAGGGGACGTCATCTTCTAGAATTACTTCCAGCTGTCATGGGGGTGATGTTCTTTCTGGGGGATCCTGTGAAAGTAAAATGATCGTTAAATTTCAAGATCAATTAATTAATACTTACAAAATGTGTCCATCCATCAGTAGTTAAATATTCAGGGTCCCTTAATTTCTTTGAAGATGAGTATTTTCCTGTGGAGATAAGAAAAGAACCCTGCCCCAATGTATCTGTATGTCTTACCATCAGTATGATCGCCATCCTTGTGAATGAATTATTTATCTTTTCCAAGTGGCTTCTCTTCTTCAAACCGAACCTTTATTTACTTTGACGATATCCACAATTTTTCCTCACCTGTGGAGATAAGAGCAAAACCCCTTCCCCAACGCAGCACATCTCCTGGCTTCCATTGTGAGGTCAGCACATACTTGAAATAAATTGGTTGATTTAGTTCAGTAGACTTTTCCATTATCCAATGTCTTTCTGCAGCCATTGTTCCCTTCTTATTAGTGTTGAGAAAATTCAAGGTTAACAAAGCATTATGTAACCTATTTGTGGGGGTGTTTTCCAACCCTTCCTGTTTGTTCAACATATCCTTTATAGTTTGATTTGATCTTTCTATGACTGCTTGACCTGTAGGATTGTATGGTATACCTGTAACATGCTTGATAGTGTAATAATCACAAAACAGTTTCATTTTCCTAGAGACATAAGCAGGACCATTATCCGTCTTTATTTGTGTAGGTATACCCATGAGAGCCATGACTTCTAATAAATGAGTGATTGCTGAATCAGCTTTTTCTGAACTTAAAGCAGTTGCCCACTGAAAGCCTGAATAAGTGTCAATGGTGGTATGAACATATTTCAATTTGCCAAATTCTGCAAAGTGGAACACATCCATCTGCCAGATTTCATTCCTTTGGGTGCCCTTTGGATTAGCCCCTGCAGGCAGTGGCGTTTGGTTACAGAAACAGCAAGTAGGGGATTTCTTTGCAATCTCCTTAGCTTGTTGCCATGTAATAGAAAACTCTTTCTTCAAACCTTTGCTATTAACATGATGTTTTTTATGAAATTCAGAGGCTTGTAGCACACTAACAATCAATAATTGATCAATTTCTGCATTACCCTGTGCTAGAGGACCTGGCAGACCCGTATGGGATTGGATGTGTGTTATGTACATAGGGCAAAACCTGTTCCTAATCAAATCTTGAACCTGGAAAAGCAATGTGGTTAGTCCTGTATCATCAGGTATAAATTCAGCAATTTCAATATGTAAAATAACTCTTTCTTCATATTGTGAATCAGTAATTATATTAATAGGTTCTTTAAAATCCTTTAGCACCATAAGAATGGCATATAATTCCGCCTTCTGGACAGAATCATAAGGACTTCGTTCCACCTTACCCAAGTCTTCTGATTTGTAACCTGCCTTCCCTGATGTACTGGCATCAGTATAGAATGTATGGGCTCCAGTTATTGGAGCATCACGGACGATTGGAGGAATGATCCAAGAAGTTCTCTTTATGAAGTTAAGCCTCTTGCTTTTTGGATAGTTGTTATTAATGTCTCCCAAAAAATTAGCACAAGCTCTTTGTCATGGTTCATTATCTTCCCATAATTTCTTTAGTTCATCAGCAGTGAAAAGCACTATAATTTTCTGCTGGGTCTATGCCTGCTAGTTGACGAAGTCTCAGCTTACCTTTTATAATTAACTCAGAGACTTTTTCCACATAACTAGTCTTTGTAAAAAGTCACTAAAGGGTTCTCTCTGACCCTGTTTAACTGTGACAAATGATTCCATTCTCTGTCCTGGGTCTTGTACCTTTCCCAAGCCCTTAAAGCTGCTGTAGTACACATGGAGAGTGTGTTTTCATCCAAATTAGTTTGTTGCTGTGGGTCAGAAAAGAGCACTTCACCTAGAATTTTATCTAGGGAAATCTAAATTCCCTTCGCTTTTTCCTGCTGTTCTAAAAGTCTAGCCTCTTGCCTGAATAAGCATTTCCATTTCAATTGCGGTCCACTCTCAAGTACTGCAGAGCTCAGTTGGAGTCAGTCCAAGGGGGTTGCTCTGCTTGTCATGGCCCAAGATTTTAGCATTTCTATAACAAAAGAGGCATGCATCCTAAAAGTCATGACAGCCTGTTTAATTTCTTTGAGATCATTCATACGGACAGGCTCCCATGTATCTTCCTTGATGACCCTAGAGTTTCTGGAACCAATCACCTTTTCTGCTGTTATTACTGGAATGGCAGGTAGAGTTGTAGGTAGAGCTTTGTGGAAATTGTCCCGGAGAGATTTACCCACAGATGTAGTTAAAATTTGCCTTTCTACACTTTGCTCTTCTTCATCAGAATTTAGAAATTCCTCAATCTTTTCAATTTTATTCACCATTGCCTTCTGCAATGTCTGAATCTCCTGTCCAGAATTATGTTCCAAAGCCTTCATTGAGGATTCTAAAGTATGAAGTTTGTCCATTAGAGATAACATCTCATCTTTGGACATAATATTTATGGCATAAACTGTGCCTTCTTGTATTGACAATCTTTCTGCCAATCTGTCATAAGCTTTAGACAAAATACAATTGTCACATTCAGCAGTTTTGATTCTCTCAGTTAATGTTTCAGTTCCTACAGAAAAGTACTGAATCTTACGATCTAAATCATCTGTTCCCTCTTCCATAGTAATGAATTTCTCCTTAATATCAGCCTGTAATGTTTCAGTTCCTACAGAAAGGAACTGAAGCTTATGATCCAAATCAGTTGTTCCCTCTTCCATAGTAATGAATTTCTCCTTAATATCAGCCTGTAATTTTTTTTTAAATTTTCTCATTTGATCGAGTCATGTTAAACAAAGATCTGTTCTCTTCCTGGAGAACTTCAAACTGATTCTTGTTGTCATTCTCAATTGTTTTTAAGCATTCAACCTCTGCCTTAAGAATCCTGGATTCATCTTGTAAAGACTTTATCGTATTTCTATCAAATCATTTAGTGCTAAGGAAAACTAGTAATCCCAGAAGGATCCATAGATGTGGGGTAATAGACATCTGTTGTAAAATCTCCCACATGGTATAATTAAAAAAAACTGTTAAATTCTTGAATGGTAACGTGTTCAGACATTTTATTTATAAAAGAATTTTTTTTTTTTACCTGCAACAAATGGCTCCTGCCAGTGGTGGTCTCTGGTTTTGGAGCCTGTTCTGGAACTAGCTCTTGTAGACCTGGCTGGCCTCGAACTCACAGAGATCCACCTATCTCTGCCTTCCAAGTGCTGGGATTAAAGGCTGCTCCACCACCCCCTGGCCGCCATTGAACTCACAGAGATCTGCCTGCCTCTGCCTCCCGAATGCTGGGATTAAAGGGGTATGCCACCACCGCCTGGCCAGCGAACTCCCAGAGAATTGGCCTGCCTCTCTGGATAATATGGGCCTGAAGGCCGAGTGTATCTCGGACTCGGCACAGAGGCCTAAGTCACGAACTAAACAAAAAACGACACCCGAGAGCATGCTGTCTTAGCTAGCAGGCTACGCGCTTGAGTCGGGGGCAAAATAGCCCCATGTTGGGCGCAAAAATGTAACGGCATAATCGAATGCAGACAGATTGTAACGAATGCAGACAGCTTTACTGGGGAAATAGACTTACAGAACCACCGTTCCTGTGGAGACCAGGAAAGCAGAAGAGAGCGTCTGGGAGCACGCTTGCCAAATTTATAGGCTAACATTAGCCTGAGGCGAATACGCCTCTTAAGGGGCGGGACTAATTCCTACACAGGTCAGGCTCCAAAGCCATAGAGAAACCCTGTCTCGAAAAAAACAAACAAACAAAAAAAAGCAAAGATTAGAGTCTCTGCTGCAATCTATGGCCATATTAGTGTTTAAGGGCCATATCATTGATGGAGCCATACAGTGCTGAGCACCCTGTACAGCCATCTGAGGCCATGTTGTCATCCATGCCTTGATTGCTTCCCTTGTCTGGATTCATAAACCTGCTGCAACTTTGATATGCATTGATGTTCATGATTCCTCTTACCACTGATGACAGAGAGAATAGGGATATAAAGAGTAGGTTCTGCCTCTCACTGTTTGCAGCAATGGAGAGAAATGGCCCTGCCCCAGCCAACTGAAAACTCACAAGATAGTGGGCCCTACATCTCTCCTAGGAAACACAATAGAACTGAACCACTGGTAGGAGTAGAGATGAAAAGTTTCTGAAGGCATGAGAGTAGGAGTACTATTCCTACTATCTGTAACATAGTTGTGTAGGTGAGGGAGAGTTGATCCCTTTAGCCTCATCACCTTCAGTGGATGAAAAAGATGGTGTTAGGGACACAAGAGTGGAAGAGTGGATCCTACAATTCATAGGATGCATCACTCAGGAGAACAGGTATTGCACCTCATCTGGGCAGCAAAATAAATTTGACCCTGTTGATAGACGTGCAGGTGATCAGGCACTGCAAAGGTTTATGAGAGGTCTGGACCCACCTTTTATCTGCCACATAATGAGACAGATGAGGGATGAGAAAGAAATACTCTCTCCCACCCTAGCCTCTTAGCCATCTGTTGTGGGTGGGAGAGCTGGTCGTGAGTTCATGAGTATGAGGGAGCTGGTTCATTTTCTTTTTTTTAATTTTTATTTATTTTTCAAGGGCAGAAGGCAGATATAAAGTGGCAAAGAGATGAATGTGTTCAGGATGTATGATGTGAAATCCACAAAGAATCAATGGGGAAAACGTCTAAAATAATCTTGCCTTTTCTCTTGCACTCCTGATTTTTTTTTCACTCACATTGAAAAAACATGGACACTTAATTAAGAAGTCTTGAAAGTACATTGAAACAAATGCCAATGTAGATAATTTTTCCAAATGTTTAAGGTCAGAATATTACAGAGATGACTTTCAAATTTTTCACTTTAATACTTTTATTATTGAATGAAACACAGTGCTTTTAAAAATATGATGTATTCAATGTCAAACTTTTGCAATATAATGGGTTTTTCAACTCCTTTCCTTATAAAGCAAATTATGAAACAAATCAAGAACAGAGTAAAGATTTGATAAAACAAAAACTACTTGTGCCAAATGAAGAATAACCTCATCTGTTCAGGTAGCAGAGAAGCTACCCACAGTAAGAAGAACTGTGCACTCATCTCTCTTGGTATTTTATCTCTCCATGTATAGGTTTAGGGTTGTGATATTTTCATGTTCCTGACTTCTGATAATACTTTCCTTACAAATGTGAGTTCACAATATATTATTGAGATGAGATTATGGCACTTGAATACTTTCTGCAACTAGAGGCCATGAAAAGACTGAATTTGTCAACTTAATCATGACATCTATTTATTGTAGTCTCACATGCAAGGAGGATACTTTCATATGAATACACAGTTTGTTTACAGAGTCAAAATACATGTCTGAACGATTATAGATTCTAGCATAGGTACTACACATAGAAATGAGTTTTCTCTGTGGAGGACAAAGATCTCAGTGTGTCCAGTTGATTATTGTCATAGCCCCTTCATTATGTTTGTGATGTGGTTATTGTAGACTTGGAAGCACAGAGTTGAGGTTATAAATGAGACTCATATATTATAATAAAATTTAAAAATCTCTATCAACAGTATTTATTCACTGGAGGAAGACCTGTTTTTGTTCTTTGGTTCTCACATTTTCCTTACTATTAGAGAAAATCATAAAATATCATTAAGTTCTGATTTTAGCCATTCAACCTACTGTCATACATGACTAAACATATTTTGTTTTCAGTGGGCCCAAGATAAGAGATAAACTTAATCTGGAAACTCAGATGTTCTGATCTATGCCTGCAAGATCATTGTCTACCCAGGGTAGTTTTTCCTTACTTCCATAAAGTGATCTGAGGAGAAATTCTGCACCACAAAACAGCAAGACAGTCAGTATTTACCGCTTTAGCTTTTCAAAGTGTGGCTGGTTCTCTAATTGTTTCTAAATGTCTGTATACATAGACATTTCTATCATCCACACTTCTAGGATTTAATCTCCAGCTCTCTATCCAACATTCACATGCAATTTTTTTTGAATAGTACCAAGTGAAACTATGCTGATTAGCATTTTAAATATAGGAACGTCTTTTTCTTACTGAAAGTTCTTTTCACAAAATCTTTGGCATAATCAATCATATTGTTTCAAAGCTAAAAAGGCATAACTGGGAGGGTCCATCACAAAAGATAAAAAAAAAACTTAGACAAGGAAATGTCTGCTTTATTTCAAAAAAGAGTGCTGTGAGCTCCATTTCAGGCATGAGTTCCACACATTAAAGATATATCAAAATTGTAATTTATCATATGTTATGTATTTTGAAACTAATAGACTTTGAAATTTTAGTTATTGACATGATGAGTATAACAGAAATCAGTAAAATAAAAGTATTTAAATATTTCCACTTATACTGATGTGATAATAAAATGTGTGAAATGGTCAGAATGTAAATAGTTTCCTCTTTAAGACCACAAACACTGAACAAATACAAACACAAGAATAATCTGAGAAAAACTTAAATTATAACATCCATACCGAGTGAGAAACATTTTGTCATCTGTCAAAATGATGACAACTATCAGACCCATACAGCTAATCTTCAAAGCAGAATACGAAACACCAAAGGATTCACTTAAATAAAAAATAGAAAGGTATCCATGGTGGTGCAAATGTAACATCAATACTCAGAAGGCTGAGAAATAGTATTCTATTAAGATAGAGACTTATATGTAATACATAGGGTGATTTTGAGGTCACAGACCATATAAAGAAACAATATATGTATGGATGCATGTGATTATATGTATAATGAAATTATACTGATTTTTTTGCTTTATATTGAATCTGATGATTTTTAGGATGCTATATATAGTGTGATTATCTGTTGTGCATATTGCTATCTCTCTGGATTATGCAATCTTTATAATCACCTTTATTTTCATTGGAATCAACATGGAATAATTTTAATTTATCTATATAATTCATAAAGTCAGTTTAATTTGCAGCCACAATATTTTCTATAGTATGGTAGCAAAAAGGAGCATGTGATTATATGCCAGAGTATGTAGTTTTCTAAGTGTTAAGGAAGTCTGCTGACAATTAGTACTGCACGGATTAGCTCATATCTGCAAAGTTGTACTGTAGGAATTCCTACCAACAGTAGCCTTTAAGCTACCTGCCCACTTAGGCGTGGCCTTTTATACTATTTATGCTGATCTAAAGATCACATCTGGCTTCTTTTATGGCTGCAGGACTTGGTTGCTGTTCTCTGTTCCAGCAAAGGATTGTGATCTGTGAGTCTACCCCCCAAACAGATAACTCTCTATTATTCTCAAGTCTGAGTTAGTGTGGGATTTTTTTTTAAGTGTCCTTCTTCGTCTGACACCTTATATCCTCATATGGATTAAGACCCACACCTACCGGGTGGACAGCCCTAAGGCCTAACCAGTCCACAGCCTAGAAAGTCTCCTAAAACTGCCTGCTTGGCTTTATTTTAACTAAATGTTTTTTTTCTTTCTTTCTTTCTATTATTATTATTATTATTGTTGTTGTTGTTGTTGTTGTTAAAAATTTCCGCATCCTCCCCACCTTTCATTTCCTTTCCCCTCTCCCCAGTCCTCTCCTCCTCCCTCTCCGTCCGAAGAGCAGTCAGGGTTCCCTGCCCTGTGGGAAGTCCAAGGTCCTGCCCCCTCCATCCAGGTACAGGAAGGTGCACATCTAAACAGACTAGGCTCCCTCAAAGCCAGTACATTCAGTAGGATCAAAATCCAGTGCCATTGTCCTTGGCTTCTCAGTCAGCCCTCAGTGTTTGCCACATTCAGAGTCCCGTTTGATCCCATGCTTTTTCGGTTCCAGTCGTGCTGGCCTTGGTGAGCTCCCATTAGATCAGCCCTACCATCTCAGTGGGTGGGTGCACCCCTCACAATTCTGACTTCCTTGCTCATGTTCTCCCTCCTTGGGAGCTCAGTCTAGTGCTCCAATGTGGGTCTCTGTCTCTATCTCCATCCATCGCCAGATGAAGCTTCTATGGTGATATACAAGATATTCATCAGTATGGCTATAGAAAAGGGCCATTTAAGGCTCCCTCTCCTCAGCTGCCCAAAGAACTAGCTGGGGATATCTCCATGGATACTTGGGAACCCCTCTAGAGTCAAGTCTTGTGCCAACCCTAAAATGGTTCTCTTAATTAAGATATGTGCTTCCCTGCTCCCCTAACCAAACTTCCTTTATCCCAATCTTCCTGTTTCCCCAAGTTCCCCCCAACCTCCCCTTCTCACTTTTCTCTCCCCTTCTCTCCTTACTCCCCTCCCACTCCCCACCCCCAAGATCTCAATTTTTGCCTGGAAATCAAGTCTACTTCCAATATCTAGGAGGATAACTATATGTTTTTCTTTGGGTTCACCTTCTTATTTAGCTTCTCTAGGATCACGAATTATAGGCTCACTGACCTTTATTTATGTCTAGAATTGACTTATGAGTGAGTACATCCCATGTTCATCTTTTTAGGTATGGGTTACCTCACTCAGAATAGTGTTTTCTATTTCCATCCCTTTGCATGCAAAATTCAAGATGTCATTGTTTTTTTACCGCTGAGTAGTACTCTAATACTTACATATTCCACATTTTCTTTATCCAATCTTCCATTGAGGGGCCTAGGTTGTTTCCAGTACTGGCTATTTCAAATAATGCTGCTATAAACATAGTTGAGCAAATGCTTTTGTAGTACGATAGGGCATCTCTTGGGTATATTCCCAAGATTGGTATTGCTGGATTCTGGGGTAGGTTGATCCCAAATTTCATGAGAAACTGCCACACTGATTTCCAAAGTGGTTGCACAAGTTTGCATTCCCACCAGCAATGGATGAGTGTACCCCTTATTCCACATCCTCTCCAGCAAAGGCTATCATTAGTGTTTTTGATTTTAGCCATTCTGACAGGTGTAAGATGGTATCTCAAAGTTGTTTTGATTTGCATTTCCCTGATTGCTATGGAGGTTAAGCATGAACTTAAGTGTTTTTTGTCCATTTGAACTTCTTCTGTTGAGAATTCTCTGATCAGATCAGTGCCCCATTTTTCAATTCGGTTAATTAGCATTTTATAGTCTAGTTTCTTGAGTTCTTTATATATTTTGGAGATCAGACCTTTGTCTGTTGCGGGGTTGGTGAAGATCTTCTCCAGTCAGTAGGTAGCCTTTTTTTGTCTTAATGACAGTGTCCTTTGCTTTACAGAAGCTTCTCAGTTTCAGGAGGTCCCATTTATTCAATGTTGCCCTTATTGTCTGTGCTGCTGACGTTATACATAAGAAATGGTCTTCTGTGCCCATGTGTTGTAGAGTACATTGCACTTTCTCTTCTATCAGGTTCAGTGTGTTCAGATTGATATTGAAGTCTTTAATCCATTTGGACTTGAGTTTTGTGTATGGTGATAGACATGGATCTATTTTCATTCTTCTAAAGGTTGACATCCAGTTATGCCAGCACCATTTGTTAAAGATGTTTTCTTTCTTCTATTGTATACTTTTACCCCCCTTGTCGAAAATCTGGTGTTCATAGGTTTGTGGATTAATATCCAGGTCTTCTATTAGGTTCCATGGATCGACCTTTCTGTTTTTATGCCAATACCAAGCTGTTTTCAGTAATGTAGCTCTGTACTAGAGTTTGAAGTCAGGGATGGTAATGCCTTCAGAAGTTCCTTTATTGTATAAGATTGTTTTGGCTATCCTGTTTTTGTTGTTGTTGTTGTTGTTTTTCCATATAAATTTGATCATTGTTCTCTCAAGGTCTATGAAGAATTTTGATGGGATTTTATGGGGATTGCATTGAATATATAGATTGCTTCTGTAGAATTGCCGTTTTTCCTATGTTGATCTTCCCATTCCAAGAGCAAGGGAGATCCTTCCATTTTCTGGTATCCTATTCAATTTTTTTCTTCAAAGACATAAAGTTCTTGTCAAATAGAACTTTCACTTCCTTGGTTAGAATTTTTTTCTTTCTTTTCTTTTTTTTTTAAATCCCTGCCACAGCAGAGCGAACTGCATGGAGCAACTTGCAAATTTCCCAAGCTTGCAAACATCTCCTCCCACCCTCCCACACTGCTCTTGTGCAGCTTCTGGTTTGTGCTCCCTGTTCTTGAGTTCTGGGTTTCTTGTTCCATGTATGGAATATAATTAATTGCTTTTAGTTTGTCAAGGAAAGCATATTTCTCAGTATTTAACCAGTACCCAGGTAGGAAATGAATGTGTCTCAGGATTGTTTTTGTTGCCACAGGCTGCATTGCTACAAGTAGTGACTATGCAACTATGACACCTGTGGGACAATAAAGATTATTACACCTAAAACATTTTACCAAAACTTATGACAGATAATAATATGATAGACTACATTAACATTGACACTTTTAGTAAAATTTTTACTATAATATGTTTTGTATTCTGCAAGCTTATATGGTTATGGTGATATATACATTTATTGGATATTGGGATTCAGTTTTTATTCATATTATATCCTTAAGAAAATTGTTTGATAACAGAGAAAAGAATGAGGCACTTTTAGAAATAATATAGTCTTTACAGACTAGTAACAAATAGCTAGTTGACAGGATTAATACCACTGAAAATATAAAGTTACCTGAAAAAATATATTAAAAAAGATAACATTAATTTTACAGGCCCATATCTAAGAGTACTAAAAATTACCTGAAAAAATTCATATTGTTGAATTTGACAGTCAATATTTGTTAAAAAGTTATGATCGTTTAGTACAGAGAGTATCTCTTCAGGATGGCAACCCACACACTATCTAAATAATGTCCAAGAATGTGGCATTATCTTTAAAGGAGAAATTTCAGTCCTTGGAATCACATGGATAGAATGAGTACCAGAGGCTCTGTGCCTCAATGAAATCACTAAAAATATATTCAGGCCACGAGATTCAGGCTTTACCAAAGACAATAGAAAAAAGATTTGAATTGATTGAGAATATTATTGGGGTTTATGAACAAGGAAAAGGCACTAGGACAGGGTTTAACATCGCCAGTAGCTGTCAGAGATGGCTTATGCAGGTTTTAGCTTTCTACCCTGTAATCTACTCTGACTAAACATCAGGTTCTAAAGTCCTAAAAGAATCCAAAGAAGGTAGATGGATACCTATAGCAATGAATGTTATAAAAGAAATAAAGCAAGCTGTCATAACTTATGACTTACATTCTACATTTGTTAGGGATATGATAAAGACATAGTCTGCTAGCATTAAGGCTATATGACTGGTTTCTGTTAGTGTCAGCAGTCATGGATAATGGGAGCTGATGATGTTTAAATGTTATTTCAGAAAAGAGTCTAAATTTTTAGAGCAACAGGGAAAAGAAAAAGGACTTGAGATTTCCCAAGGTCAAATTCTTGTTGAGGCCACTTATGCTGACCCACAGATTCAAACTCTTTACAATGAACAACCCTTGTCCCTTTGACGGAAAGCAGCCTTGAATACTTGGGACAGGATGGAAGAATCAGGAAAATGAATTAACTCATATACCAAGATTAAAAAGGGCCAGATGGAACATTTTAGTGACTTTATATAAAGATTAACTAAGGCTGTACAAATATAAGTAATAGAACCAGATGCTAGAAGACTACTTATTGAATCTCTGGCTTTTGAAAATCCTAATATAGAATGCACAATGCTATTTGAGACTTTAAAGGTTAGATCTACACCTATAAATGGATGGATCCTGCATACAATGAACATTGAAACATTTGACTATAATACTGAATCATTGGACCAAGGAATGCATATCAAAACAGACAGAACAGACAAACTTTATCACAGGGAAACTCTTTGATGGGCCTTTCACAGGTGAAACCAATATGGGTTAAATAATTGCCGCTAACTGAATAAAAGCTGCAGTCTTTAGAACAGCTGGTACAAGAACAATAGATACTCACCACATTGAAGATCAAGCAACCATTGGAATTCTCCTGTATTTGTTGTTAAAAAGAAATCTGGTAAATGGAGAATGGTGACAGATCTATGAACTGTGTCAATAAGGTAATTCAACCTATGGGCCCTCTATAATCTGGAATTCCTCTATACTCTCTATTACCAAAAGATGGCCTCTTATTGTTATTGATTTGAAAGCTTGTTTCTTGACTATACCTTTATAAGAAAAGGATAGAGAAAATTAGCCTTCACAATGCCTACTTATAATAATTCTCAGCCTACTGGGAGATACCAATAGACTGTCCCCCACAAGCAATGCTCAATAGACCTACATTGTATCAATACTTTGTAAGTCAGCCATTGGAAATAATATATAAGCAATTTTTAAGTATATAATCTATCATGAACATTGATGACATTTTGTTATCTGATTCAAATACAGATATTTTAGAAAGGATGTTTGAAGAAGTAAAGAAAGTCTTGCCTAAATGGGGATTACAAACTGCTCTTGAAAAAAATACAAAGAGCAGATTCTGTCAATTACCTAACTTATAACATAGGTTTACAGAAAATTAGAACACAAAAGGCACAAATTATGAGAGACTGGTTGTGGACTCTTAATGGCTTTTAAAGGTTGTTAGGAGACATTTTCTCTCTATGACTGGCCATTGGGATAACACCTAATCTAATAATTCATTTAAACAAAACGTTAGATTGTGATAAAGACTAGAAGAGTTCTTGAAAATAAATAGATAAAACAGAATAGGAATTGACAAATGTTGAGAGAAATTACAGGAGGCACATATGGACAGGGTGAATCCAAATCTTAATTGTATTCTAGTCATATTGCCTTCCAGAATTTCTCATACAGAAATTTTTATGTAAGGCGATGATATTATCTCAGAATGGATATTTTACCACATAAACCAAGTAAAAAATTAAAAATATATGTGGAAAAATATCTGAATTAATTATAAAAGGTAAACTGAGACTTCATCAATTAGTGGGTATAGATCCAGCAGAGATTATAGTGCCTTTTACTACTGATGAAATAAAAAAGTTATGGGAAGACAATGTACCATAGCAAAGAAATTGTGCTAATATTTTTGGAGAGATTAATAGCATGTTGACAACTGAAAACTGCTGCAAGAGGTACAGTTGTTTTATCTTTAAGAATGTGACCATGATTATACTGCTTATAATCCAGGAATTGGTCTCATACCCAAGAGCTTTGAGTAAATATTTACAATAATTGATAAAAAACAAAAACAAAATCTAAGAAAAAATAAAACAAAAGGGCAAATCTCTGTGTGTAGGAAAGTGGAATTGGATCTGGAAGCCATTGTAGTATGATATATAAATATGATCTGACACTGTGTGAAACTCTCAAAAAATTAATAGAGGTATTAGATATAAAAAATAGTAGATGGTAGGATGACTTTTTACAATGTAAGAAAAGGTTGAGTCTAAAATGCTGCAACTGTTGTCTTCCATTGGAAATAACATTGTGTGTTATGCTCTTTTACACCTTCAAAGTAGCCTTGGGGATGTGGCAATTATATGTTCTGGTTTTGTCCAGTATACACACAATTTCCCAAAAGGGAATACTCTGAGGGAAATAGTTCTCTGCAACTATGTACAAAATGTAAAATATTACTCACCAAGAAAATAAGTTACAAATAATTGTCAAAAACAGGAAGAACTGATACGATCATCTGGTTGACAAAGAAAACATAGTTTAGAGCAGAGTTCGAAGAAGTCAGGGAAAAATCAAGGTAACTCTCTTTAAACACAATTCCAAGGTCCATCATTTAATTGCTTTCTAGGTCTTCCTGGATACTGACCCACAAATAGGAAATATAATTTTTTTATGTCATTGACTGTATTTCTTTGCTAACACGATATATAAACTATCACATTGTAGGTGTTTTAAGCAATAAATATTTGTTTCCTTATAGTTCTGCAGCTGAAGGTCTAATATAAAGGTGCAAGCCTCTATGGTTTCTTCTGAGGTTGCTTATTGGGGTTTACAGATGGCTCTATATATTGGATGTGACATCAAAAAGCTGTAGTATTTTTATCTCTCTCTCTCATAATTTTTATTTCAATATTATTCTTCTCTCATACATTAAACCTACTGCAATTTTCCCTCCCTTCCTTCCACTGAGTCTCTCCTCCCAAACTTCCTTCTCCACCAGACCCATCTCCCCTCAGTCTACCTTTCAACAACAGTATAGATCCCAAGCCTTCCCCCTGAACAGTGCAATTACTAAACATGATCACTTCTATTATGCATTGGTGATACTCTAGTTTCTCTTCAGATCGCATAAAGTTGTTGCCTTTTACTACTATGCTTTGGTGAAAGCTATGTCTTTGTGAATATTCAAAATATTTCACCTTTTCTTTCTCAAAACAAGAAAATTATATTTTATATCTTTTAAAACAAAAATTACTGTGAGACAGTTGGCATTTTCCAGCAGAAAGTAATGTATGATTGGGTAAATAAAATGGACATTATTGTCATACTGAAATACAATAACCGGTTTCATGATTCTTCAAAGCCATGTTCTCAAAAGTCATGAAGGCACCAAAGTGATGCCAGCCTATGCTACATGTTGTGCTACAATAGAAGATTTCTGAGCACAGAAGAGCCTAAGATAAATGGCAATCAGCCTGAAGTTTTTTTGGGAGGGAAATACTGTCTCCATGTCCAGTGACAATTGCTCTAAACCTTGCCTGAAAACAATTTTGAATAAAAGTTATGAACATATTTATTTAAAAGATATTCAGAAGTGTAAGAGATCCATGGAGGATTTAATTATAATGGATATTTTATACATGACAATTCAAACTTCACAAATAAATATGGTAGCTAACAAGATAAAATTAAAATAACAGCAAAAATTTAAAAATAACAGAGATTTAACTTTAACTGTGTATTGTCTAAAGTACCTTGCTTTCATAAATAAGACTAACTTTAAATTTTTTTACCTTTTCCAAAAGCATTTAAACAATGAAAAAGTCTCAACTGATACATATTAGCCAAAATCAGCATACACTAAATAAATTCTATAATGATTGATTCAACAAATATAAACATATTCCTATTTCTGAAATATAAATTTATTTCCAACAAAGTAACTCAATTTAGGAAAAATAAATTCTTAATAGTATGTAAGGAAATTAAGATAACTGTGTTTCATTTTTTTACTGTGCTATAATTTTTCTAAACATCTTAACAACATCTCAAAATTTTGACCTTCGTTTATCTAAAGATAAGAAAATCTTTGAAATTATCATTTTTTAAGGAAACTATGTTACATCCTCAGTATTTCAGAACTATTTGCCAAATGAGAAAAAGGATAGTATGATACAATCAGAGAATGTCATATGGTTTATGCATAATAGAACCTAAATATATAACTATAATCATTTGCTTGCTGTGTACTCAACAATATTGTACAGTGTAGATTCAAAAATAATTTGAAATGATTTTAAGAAATTAAAATATTTAATAGATTATAAAGAAGTGATGAGAGTTAATGCTCTTGTATAATGTAAAGATTTGTCACTCATATTTGTTTAATAAAACACTGATTGGCCCATAGCCAGGCAGGAAGTATAGATAGGTATAGGGATAGACTCACAAATCAGAATCTTCTGCTGGAACGGAGAACAGAAACTAAATCCCACAGCTGGAAAATAGGCTGGATGCATGCTTTACATTGGCATAAATAATGTAAGAGGCCACACCCAATAGGGGAGGTAACTACTGGCTGTAGGATTTCCTACATCAATAACAAACATTTTAAAACAAATGACCTAGCTGATAACTACAGTAGATTTTACTCAAACAGAAAAGAATATACCTTCTTCTCAGAACATTATAGAATGCTTTACCAAATTGACCACAAACATGGTCAAAAAACATGTCTCAGCAAATACAATAATAATGGCATAACCTTCTGTATCCTTACAGATCATCAGGAATTTCAACTTAGTTGCAAGAAAAAAAAAACAGAAAACCTATAAACTCACAGAAATTGAACAACACTCTAATAAATAAAAACTGGGACCAAAAAGAAATAAAGATTTCATATAACTCAATGAAAATGAATGCACAACATACCCATTACAATGAAAGTTGGGATAAGAAGAAAGTTCATAGCACTAAATACCTTCATAAGGAATTTATAGAGATCTCATACTAACTAAACAGCACACCCGAGAACTCTAAAACAAAAAGAAGCCAGTATGTCCAAAAGGAGTACACAGCAGTACATAATCAAAGTTAGGGGTGAATTCAATAAACTAGAAACAAAGAGAACAATACAAAAGTCAATGAACCCATTAGTTCTTTGAGAAAATCAGTAAAATAGACAAGCCCTTATCCTACCTAATTAAAAGGCAGAGTGAGAGTATCCAAATTTTAAAAATGAGATCCAAAAAAGCAGACATAACAGTAAACCCAAAGGAAATTCAGAGAATTATTAGGTCATACTTAAAAAACTTATACCCCATAAAATTGGAAAACCTAGAATAAATGCATTTTTTTCAATAAATGCCTCTTACCAAAGTTAAATCAAGATGAGCTAACCAATATAAATAGACCTCTAACCCCAAAGAATATAAAAGTAGTCATTTAAATTTTCCCAATCAGAAAAAAAAAACGGGGGAAATAGACAAAAAATACAAAATACTAGCAAACTGAATTCATGAACACATCAATAAAATCATCCATGACCAATCGACTTCATAAAGAGATACAAGAATAGTTAAATATACAAAAATCAGTCAATATAATCCATGACATAAGCCAACTTAAAGGGAAAAAAGCATAAAATTATCTTATTAGATGCCAGAAATCCTTTGACAAAATCCAACACCTCTTCATGATAAATCCTGGGAGAGATTAGGGATAAAGATTGGATATTAGCTGTTAAAAAAAAGGAAAATTATGTTATAACACACACACACACACACACACACACACAGTAACAAGGAGGCTTCTGGGAGGGATACTTGAATCTCCCTAGGAATGTAACATGGAGAGTCCTGTTTGTTTTGGGGGTTTTTATCCCACCTGGTACCCCATAACTGTTTAGCCCCAAAGAAAATCACACATAGGTCTCCATAAATTATAAGCTGATTGGTCCATTAGCTCTAGCCTCTCACTGTCTAACTCTCACATCTTGATTAACCCATTTTTCTGATCTATGTTAGCCATGTGGCTCAGTACCTTTTTCAGTGGGGCAGATCACTGTTGCTTCGGTGATCTAGGCAGGAGTGGGAGGAATCAACTTCCTCCTTCCCAGAATTTTCCTATTCTCATTGCATCATTTCCACTTCCTGTCTGGTTTTCCCACCTATACTTCCTGCCTGGCCAATCAGCGTTTATTAAAAACATGATTGACAGATTATAGACAATTCTACCTCACCATAGAAATGAATTAGATGAGATTTTGAGATTAGACTAGAGTTGGGTGCAGATGAAACATAAGAGATCAAGTGGAGGGAGAGTACAGAAAGAGAGAATAGGAATGGGGGGAACATGGGAGGTTGTGTGGAAAACTAATGCAGTGTAAACTTCATGAAACCTCTGAGGGAGACTAGAGAGTTATCTTCATAATGGAGGATAAGGAGCCTGAACTGTCCATTTTTTTTAACCAAGAAATGTTTTTAATGGTGAGATTGGGACACTAAATCAGTCAAAATGCCTTCTACTAGAATCTTTCCAACCTTTCATATAAGCTAAGGCAATGGTGGCACGGAGCTCATGGGAGTTACCAACCAATAAATTTCCTAAGGTCAGGTCCATTACATGAGCAGGTGCCAGTGCCCCATACTTCGTGGAAAACCAGAACCAGAGGTTGCATGGCCCAGAGTCTTAGGGTACAGACAAGCATAACTGGCAAAATAATTAATAATAATAATACTGATAATAAATGAAAACAAAATCAAAACATTATTGAATTGATTCATAATGATATTCTGCTATATTCATAGACCATTGACTAACCCAGTTATCATCATAGAGGTTTCCTGTATTACCTGATAGGAACAGATGGAGAAAAACCACAGTTAAACATTAGGCAGAATTTAAGGAAGCACAAGGAAGAAGGAGAAGTTTGTACAAGCCAGAGAGTAAGGAAACCACAAGAACATGGCACACAGAATTAAATAAACAGAAAAAATAGGGACAGTAATAATAAATCTTTCATGTCTTTGCTAGGTTCTCTGCATATACATTATGGCTTTTCACATTGCAATCTTTTGGGGGATCCCTAACAGTGGGACTAAGGTTGACTTTTATACTTTTCCCTGTTCTTGGGACCCTTTCCCTCCTACTGATTTGCCTCTTCCAGCCTCTGCTGCAGAGGTAACATTGTGCTGGCAGCTGAACTTGGTAATGTAAAAGCCATCCAGGTTGTTCTGATTTTGAATGGATGAAATGGTCATGGAGTGCAACAGTGATTTGGCATTATGAGAGGCTTGGAGAGCCCATTGGTGAAGGTGCAACCTCAGTGGTGTTGAAGGCATAGGACTGATGTGGATCCAACGAATTTGAAGCGTAGCACCATGAAGACAGCCTAAGAGAAGCTATTTGTAAAAGTGCAACCTCATTGCAGCAGAACATCCCAGTACTGTGTAAAAGTCTTTATGGTGGGATGACTACCAATAATGATAGCAGTAATGGAGTAGAGCTAGCTAGAAGATAAAATGTATGTGTTGAAGAGGACAGAAGCTAGAGAAGCAAGAACTCAATCTTCTTGGAGGAATATGGAAGACTGTGAGTGAATACCAGATAATTGACACTGAGTTATCTATTCTCTTGGTCTTTGTTATTTGTTGCTTCAGATTATGACTATGTCCTGATTCTTCCCTCTCAAATAAGGTATTTAATTTAAATTTGTTTTTTTAGAAGCCCATAGATGAAAGACTTTGAACTTTCAAGAGATTTTTGATTTTTAGAGAGATTGGATATTTTAAAGAGACTTTATTTTATTGGCTATGAATTTATAAAGACTGTGGGACTCTTAAAATTAATTATTATTTTAGTGTGAGATTTTGTGCATGAATAAAGAAGGTTTGTGGCTTAATAGCTGGGATTGATGTATTTGTGTGTCAAGTTGCCAAGGGGTTTGCAACAAGATAGATTACCTTAAGGAGGGAACACCAATTTTGAAGAAGATTGTCATCATAAGATCAAGTTGTAATGCATTTTCTTAATTAGTGTTTGATTGGTGAGGGCCCATCCCATTGTGGGTTGTGATATCCTTGGGCTAGGGTCCTGGGTTCTATAAAAAAGCAAGTTGAGCAAGTCTTGAGGAACAAGCAAGTAAGTAGCGTTCCTCCATGGCCTCTGCATCAGCTCCTGCCTCCAGGATCCTGCCATATTTGAATTCTTATCCTGACTTCCTTTGATGATGAATAGCAATGTGGAAGTATAAACCAAAATAAAACTTTCCCCCTCAAATTGTTTTTTTTTGCAGTAATAGAAACCCTAACACACAAAAAAGTTAAGAGATTTTTAAATATTTAAAAAGACTTTAAACTTATAAAATATTGAACCTTTTAAGATTGTGTCATTTTTATAGTAGTACTATATTTTATATTGTGATATTAGCATGAGTTAACTCAAGTAAACAAGAAACTAAAGATTGTGGATTGATGCTGATGTGTTTATGTGTTAAAGTGACAAAAACAAAGAATTGTTTAGCTTTTATCAACCTGACTCAAATTAGATTCACCTGGGAAAAATTAATTTTAGCTAAACACTTCTAATAAGTCCTGTGTGTATATGTCTTTGGGCACATGGTATGTATTATTCTTTGATGTGGGACGCCCTTTACTGTGTACTAACATCTTTGGATATGTGGTCCTAGACTGATTGTATAAGAAAGCAAGCTGAGAAAACCAGTGTTTAGTATTCCTCAAAATTCTCTGCATCCATCCACCCACTGAGCCAGTGGGGCTGATCTATTGGGAGTTCACCAAGGCCTGCTGGACTGGGACTAAAAAAGCATGGGATAAAACCGGACTTTCTGAACATGGCGGACAATATAAAATAGTTTCAACTGCAGCACACTTAGAATGAGATAGTTTAAGAACACTACCATGAAATTGTCAGAATTTGATTTTTTAAAAAATAGAAAATACTATCCTTTTTCATTTTACATACCAATGCCAATTCCCACTCCTTCCCATCCTAACATTCCCTCCACCTACTCCTTACCCCAAACCCCATCAACTCCTCAGAAAAAGTGCTTTGGGGAAGGTCCAAGGCTTTCCTTACTATATCTAGACTGAGTAAGGTATCTATCCAAAGACAATACCCCCCCCAAAGCCATTAAAACAATTAGGATAAATCCATTTGTCACTGCTAGTGGCCCGTGAAGTCTGCCCCAGCCAGAAAATTGTCACCCACATTTAGAGGGAGTAGTTTGAACCTATACTGTTTCCTTCCCTGTCTAATTGGAGTTGGTGAGCTCCTCTTAGCTCAGATATAGTTTCAGTAGATGTATCCATCATGCTTGACCTCTTTGCTCATATTCTCACTCAGCCTACTCTTCAACTGGGTCTTGAGAGCTCAGTCCAATGCTCCGATACAGGTCTCTGCCTCTTTTTCCATAAGTTGCTGGATGAAGGCTCTATCTTAATATTTAAGATATTCATCAGTCTGACTACTATAGTTCATGATCCCAGAGAAGCTAAGGAACAAGGTGAACTCTAAGAAAAACATACATTGATCCATCTGAAAATGGAAAATAGACAAGATAGCCTGACAAAATTGAAGGCATGGGGGTAGTGGAGTAGGGAGGGTGGAAGGGGAAGATGAGGGGAGAAGAGTAGGGGGAAGAGAACTTGATAAAACAGGATAGTCACGATAAATGAAGGCTAGAGATGAGAACAAGAAAAGTGATATTTTGATTGAGGGAGCCTCTAAGAAGCTATCAAGAAACCTGGCACTAGAGAAATTCCCAGGAATCCACAAAGGTGACCCCAGTTAAAACCAAAAGCAATAGAGGAGAGAAATTCATTCCTGGATGTGGTTCACAGTTGTAGCTGCTGTATTCACCAAAAATGATGATATGCTCATTTCTATTCCCTGGAACACAGAACATGTCATTTCAACAGGTAAACCTGCTTGGTGCAAAGACATGGTCCTAGGTCCAGGAAGCTCTATTTGAAACAGTTCTAATATGTTAATGATAAAGTTTGAGTTCTTATCAGTGTGTATTGGAAACATAATGGGAAATAAGATTTTAATTATGTGAATATTAAAGGCAGGCCAGTTGGAAGGAGCCATTTGTTTGTTCCCAGTTGCTTAGTCCCAAAATAATCACACAGAAACTGAATTAATTAAATTACTGCTTGTCCCATTTGCTCTACCTTCTTATTGCCTAAGTCTTACATATTAATTTAACCAATTTCTATTAATCTGTGTATCGCCACATGACAGTGGCTTACTGGCAAAAATCCAGTGTCTGTCTCTGTCAGGGCTACATGTCTTCTCTCTAACTCTACCTTCCTCCTCCCATGCTATAGGCCAAACTTTATTCATTAATCAATAAAAGCAACACATACACAGAAGGACCTTCCACACCATAGGCCTATGATTTATCAGCCAGCATCTTTTAGTACAGTATAGCAAGACCCTCAGATAAATGTGCTGCAAAAAGGTAGGCTGTATTATAAATGGTTACCTCATAAAAGTAGTTACAATCACATGTCTTCCCTGATTAATTCTCACCCATTATTCTAATCAGAAAAAAATACACTCTATATCTTCCTACTTCCTCAAATCTCACCAAAATAGAATAAGCTCAATTTAAAGTATAAAATTTAATTATTATTTTTCTAGCTCTCATTCAAGATATTTCCTTTTTGAAGGTCATAAATGTAAAAAAGAGCTGACATGGATAATGTCCCTGTCTATCTATGTATACTTGGCTTTCTGACTTAGATGCAGAGTTAAAGCCCAGATTAACACAAGTGGTTTTTTGAGTAGTGTATCTTCTGTTTAAATTAGAAAGGATCAGGAGAATATCTGAGGTAGGAAGAATTTCAGTAGGTTCAGGACAAGATTGAAGGATTTGGAGGTCATTATCCCATAAGAACTGGCTCATTTAGAGCCTTCTATATTCGGAGTAGGAAATTAGATTCTGTATCTTGACAGACTTCCTACAATAACCTTTCTGACATTCAATGCAGCAGTTACAGTCACAACATTCTAAGTAGGAGTATAAAAATTATTTGAGAAATATAGTTTTCCTCAGTCTATAATGTAACAAAATTGATAATACAGAAGTTATTGTACATTATAAATTTTCATTATTCATGATTTTTTGTTATCAGGTTTCTATAATGTTCTACATATTAATAATTTGCATTTAAAACACTCTACCAATGTTTTCTCCTCATCATTTACAACTGCTCCAGAATGCTAAATATATGATAATTTTATAGCGTAGGCACATTAAATAACTACTACTATGTCAGAAAACAAAAGTAATGGAAATGAAAGGAAAGGGTTGTTGACAAATAAAGCTAGAAGAGAAATTTCAGAAAAGGGGCTTCAGCTTCACAATGTCACTCTGAAAATGTCTGTAGCCATTGAATCACCAACTCTGACCTACAAAATGAAAAGAGATGAAGATATTTTATTGCTGTTTGAAATGCAGAGTAGGAATGAAATCTCTGTTTAACAAAAAATTTCAATTCAAGACTTGATAAGCATACTGTGCTTTTAAAATAAAATCATTAATTTCCCTCAGGAGAATTCAGGATTTTAACTTCTAACTTATTAGGGCTCAATAAAACTGGCAATGGACAAGAAAAGAACTACTGCATATGAAAATACATAAGAAAAATATTTATGTCATAGTAAGACATTGGATAGGAAGCTACCAGCTTTCAGTTTTTAATCAGATTCATGTATCACAATATTTTGTATTGAAATTTAATATAAGGTTTTGTTCTTCTAAAATATTTGTGATTGCATATTTTATATTTATTCTTCTGTTCCAAATTTATAGATTCTAATAATATTTGTAGTGTCTATCTTTGTTAGTTTTAATTTATGTTTTAAGATACATAGACATTGTATGTTTTAGTGAACAATGGTTCATATTTGTTAGTAACTAGCTGATTGTAATATTGAAAAATTTAACAAGCTATTTGGATGCATATGTGTGAATGTGTATATTTATACATCTGTTTCTATTTCTCTAGGATAGATTACTCATTTTGAATTAAAAATAAAAGTTTTATTGCTAAGGTTGTGATATAGTTACCATTCACAAAATACAGATTTTTCAGTAATTTGAAAAGCTATGGTAAATTTCTTAAACTAAAATGAGAACTACTTAACATTTTGTTTTATTTCCATTCATTCCATCACTCTTTTTCACCTGATACTAATAATATTTTTAGTTGATAAAAATTATGATTCCACAGTTTCCATAAGCAAATATCATATTTCTATGATAAACTTAACCTCTGTAACTGAAGTAGCTCAATAGAACCTAAAGTCTAGAAAGTTATGGGAAAGCTCTAACTCTTCAAACCCACCCCTCCCTAAAGTTCTTCAGCATTCTCTCTTCTCTATCTTCAGAGTGTTCTTATTTTAAGTCAGAAGGGTATTTCTCATTTTATGCTGAGTCGTGATATTCTTAATTGGTTCTGGGTAGTAACACCACCTGCTAGATTTCAGTGCCTTGCTCTAGAAAATGGTACATGTGTGGAACTGTAATCTTTATGACAATCTAGATTTAGTGGCAGATGAGAGATGTTACAACCAACAATGTATACCAGGTAAGAGGAATGACACTCAACTATTTACCTTCTATCTACTATTTCTTGTCCTGATTTTCACTATGTCTTCTGAAAAAATATCCTATAATTCACAACTTAAAGGCATGTTTACATTTTACAAATGACTTCATTCTCTCCACTTCAGGAATACTGTATCCAGTTTTGCAAAACTGAAACAAAAATATTGTTAATGCATGTTTGTTTAGTGTCCATCATCACAAGGCTCTAGGGAAAATAATATTTAAAATAATAGCTATGAAAGTACAACAGAGATTTTCATGGTTACCCAAATTTTTATAATCCTTATTTCTTATATGATGTCTTTCTGGGTATTTTGTTCATGTCTGTAATCCTAGCATTCAGAATGTAAAACAAGTACAGGGCTGCAGGTCTGGGGCCAGTTTGATTTACATTTCTAGTTGTAAGTCAGCTAAGGCTACACATTGAAACTCCAACTGACAAAATAAAAGACATGCTTTTTAATTTTTAGACTATAAAATTAATAGCTTAATTTTATATCCATTGATTTAAATACACCTTAAAAGACTAGGCATATATATGATACAACAATAACATCTCCATTGATTGCTCTTTTACTGATTTCTTAAAATTTAAGTCATCTTCAGACTTATTTAATCAGTCAGTCACTACAGTCTCAAAGAATTTCTATTTCTTTCCTTTTTTGTAATGAACACACTACATTTATTAACTCTTTTAATTTTATATTCTTATATGGACATTTATTAAATAGATTTTCAGCTATTTCTTTGCATAAACAACTATAATTTCACATTCTTTCATTAATTTGCTGTACACTCAGAGTATGAGAAGCACACAATACACAGGAATACTTAGCAACCCCCATTTTATAAAACAAAGCTTGCCTTACTAAATCTTGAGGAGACAATATAATTTTATCCATTAGAAATATAAAATGGAATACTTTTATAAAATGTGGAAGAGTTGGGGGTCAAAGTTAGCTTATAAATGACATTCACAGTGTGTGCTTTCTCAAGTATAGAACTTGATTTACTCAAAGGAAAATATCCATGTTTTACATTTTGCTACCCCTGATATCTTGCACTTCAAAACCCTTAATAAAAACCTTTTCTATTAAAATACCTAAAGATTTACTTTAATCATCATTGATTAGATTAGCCAGTTTAAAAAATCATGTAAATAAGATCATAATATGAAGATGATGATTGTGACAAATATGCATATTATTATGTATATCGATATTTCACATGTTTCTTTTTGTTCTTAATAACCAGTTACTGAATGATGTAACCTGTTGTAATGAACATTTGGAATCATTCCAATCTGAAGTACATAGTGACTCATATGTCAGTCACTGGCTAGGCAAAGTTAAGAGAACAAGGAATACAGACTCATTTTTCTTCTGTTGTATCACAAGTTTGACTGCCAGCCCAAAATATACAAATAAAATGAAAATTAACTTGTAATATTTAATGTTTACAATATATATTGATAAGTATATGTATAAGCCTTTTACCTAAAAGTTGACATGTTTTAGAGAAATAAACCTTCTAATTTAAATCTCATGTTTTCAAATATTCTTAATCATACTTTAATATTTATTTATATATTATTATAAATTTATATTTTTATTAATAGTTGTGATTATGTGTGTGCCTGAATTAAATTTATGTGTACTATGTGTGTTCAGGTGCCCATAGAGGTGAGAGTTCATCAGTTAACCTAAAACTGGAGTTAGAGATTATTGTCTTCCTCCTAATTTAAGAACTAAACTCAGGTTTCTTTGCAAGATGACAAAATGTTCTTAACCACTGAACCATCTCCCCAGATCATGTGAAATACATTTTGTCATGTAAAATAAAAACACTTTATCTCGTAGGTTACACAAAGATCAATGGTATGCCTCAATTAACTTATCAGTTATAGTAGCTGAATTATTTCCCAGGAGTCATGTTTTTAATAATACTTCATGTTTATGACATGCACTTGTATTAAATATTGTGGGTGATATGAGTCTGGTTTTACATATTAATATTTTATGTATTATACTAAACATTCACCCATTTGGTGTTGTCCATTTAGAAATTATGTGCTTATTGCATCAACCATCATTGAACCCTTATCCTATGGCAGGATCTTTATCAAGACTTTTGGTTGATTCTAATGAGTCATCCATATTAGGCTTTCTCACCAGAATTAATTATGCTATGCTTAGGCTTCCTTTTGCTACTTTCCTCCCATCTACAAATATTATGGCAGATGTATTAGTGAAAATATCAGGTAATATTTCTTATTTTTAAACCTCTCCAGATTCTTTGCTGAAGATCCGTTTTTTTTTTTTTGTTTTTGCTTTTCATGACAAACACATGCATGTGACAATTTCTTTTTAATTAAAACATTTGCTTTACTTGGGTATTATTTCTTTTTTTTCTTAAACTTTTTAAACATCCATTTCTTTTTTCAAACATTTTTACTAATTTCATGTCATATTTCTTTGGAAACTTTTCTATAAAATAACATTTTTGTCTTCCTTTGCATATGTTTTTAGGTTCTTCAGTTTGTTAATCTGAGGTGTTTATGATTTTCTACTATCAAAATCTATATTTTGTGACTTTTTATAGCACTAATGTAAATATTAATATTTTGTGCATATATAATTTAATTATTTTACTAAGATAACTTGTGAATTTTTATTTAACCCACAGTTTATTTAGAAACATATTTCATAATTTTTCAACCTACACTGATCTTAGTTTCATTTTCTTTATGAATTTTACTATAACATGAGCATTTGAGGATTCTTGGTTATTATTGCCTTTATTAGTCAGGAAATCATGAAATGCTATGTAAAATGTTGTATGTATCAAAGTGACAGGGGAATTTTATTAGCTTTTTTGTTTAAGTATTTGTAGTTTTTCTGAATTTTGCCTTGAAGCATGAGTAACAGAAGCAGATGTGTTAAATTTCCTCTAATTCTGTGATTTTATACAATTCTTTTATTTTCCTTGTATAATTTAGCATTCTTAACTATCCAAATAGAATAAGACTCCTTGGATCTTCCTGTGCTATCTCACAAAATTATATGTCTTTTCCTTTTTGTAGTAATGATTTGCACATAATATTCTTATTAATATATTCATTTGTCTTCATTTATTTGTTTTAACTTTTTTATTTTTATTTCTGCTTGTTGTTTTTGACACAGAGAGTTGTATTACTGCCCTGATTGTATGTACTTGGGTGTTTCTTAATCCTTTTATTCTCTATCTTTGAAAGTAAATATTTTCCTTTCATAATACATATTGATCTATTTTCATTCTTTTTTTTTACATGAAGACATACAGTTAGGCCAATAACAAATCTTGAAAGTGTTCTTGGTTTTTTCCATTTTATATTCCTGGCTTCTTTATAAAAAATTAGATATTTATAGATTTGTGGATTTATGGCCTGTTTTCTATTTGATTCAGTTGGTTAACATGGCTGTTTTTATGTTAATATGGTGCTGTTTTTGTAACTATAGACTGTAGTACACCTTGAAATCAGGAATGGTAATAGCTCTGGCAATTCTTTTATTGATTTAGATTGTTTGAATCATTCAGTTCTTTTCTTTTCCATATGAAGCTTAGTATTGACTTATCAAGGTTTGCAAAGAATAGCGTTGGAAATTTTAGGGCAATTATATTGAATCAGTGGTTGTTTGTGGTAAGATGGAGATTTTTACTATGTTAATCCTACCTATCCATAAGTATGGGAGACCTTTGTATCTTCTTATATCATTCTCAAATTCTTTCTTTAAAGACTTAACGTTTTGTAATACAGCTCTTCCACTTGCTTAATTACTGTAATCCTAAAATATTGCTTGTAGGTATTGTAAAGAGTATTGTTACTCTGATTTCATTCTCAGTCTTTCATGTGAATAGAGGTGGGCTACTGATTATTTTATTTTGTTTCATTTTATAGTGGAGTTAGTAGTGTATCCAGTTACTTTTTGAAAGGTGTTTATCAGCTATAGTAGTTTCCTGGTATAGCCTTTAAGGTAGAACTGTATTCTTCTGATAAGACAAAAATCAATACCCTTCCCAACACTGATTTTGGAGTGATTCTCTTTTGACATGTTATGCCCAATTAAATAAAAAGCATTAGTAGTTTTACAGGTTACTCTAGATTATATGGTCATGCTTTTTATGAACTATCGTCTCTTCTAATTAAGAGGTGTCTCTTGTTTAAGTTGAAACATTTTATTAGATTTAAAAAAAATATCAACCCAAGTTCCCATACACTTTCCTCCTCCCATTCCTTCCACACATCCTCCCACCCCACCTGATCTAATCCTCAGAAAGTGTAGGCACATTGCTTTGGGGGAAGGTCCAAGGCCCTCCCTACTATACCTAGGCTGAGAAAAATATACATCCAAAGAGAATAGAATCACAAGATTCCAGTACATGCAGTAGGGATAAATCCTGGTGCTATGGCCAGTGGCCCCTCAGTCTGCCCGAGCCATGCAACAGTCAACACCATTCAGAGAAACTAGTTTGGTCCCGTGCTTGTTCCTTCCCAGTCCATTGCTGATGGGAATGTAAACTTGTGCAACCACTTTGAAAATCAGTGTAGCACGTTCTCAGGAAATTCGGGATCAATCTACCACAGCATCCAGCAATACCACTCCTGGGAATGTACCCAAGAGATGCCCTATCATACTACAAAAGCATTTGTTCAACTATGTTCATAGCAGCATTATTTGTAATAGCCAGAACCTGGAAAAAACCTAGGCATCTCAATGGAAGAATGGATAAAGAAAGTATGGAATATGTATGCATTAGAGTACTACTCAGCGGTAAAAAAACAATATCTTTACCATGCCATGTTGAGCCGGTTTCTACAACCTCTGTATGGTGTGCTATTCAGGCGAGGATCCACACTAACTCCCGTCATTGGGCCCCTGCGTCTATCATTAATGAAAAGACTGTGAGGAGCTCCTCAAACAAAAGATAAAATTATATGATTTTGGACCCGTAACTCCACCTCCAGACAAGAAGAAAGGGCTTTTTCCCAACCCAGTATTCACCTTTTAGTCTGGCCTATGGTATGACCTCCTTCCTAAGTGCCTACTCCACATAAAGTTACGTGTGCTGCCTGCCAAAAAATTAGGGCAGTGTAAAAGGGATCAAAATCTAAAATTTTTAAAATATGCATTAAACCCAAAGACTTTACAACATGTGTCAAACTTTTCCCAACATCTATAAGCAGTTACAAATAACATTAGCTCAATTTCAGTAGGAGTACAATGACATATATTGTTGTTATCAAATACCACCAGTTCCAGCCTCTGAGCAACAGTAAGAGGAACCCCCAATTTTCCCCCTTCCTAAGTGAAGAGAGGTTAATATTTTAATTAAAATGAGTTCTGTGTCCCAAAGTTTAAAGCAGTCTGATGTTTAGTCTGCAACTCAGCTCCAAAGCAGACCAGAGTTCAAGCTGAAGAAGCAGTTTAGCATTTGTGCTCCAGGACAGGTGGGGGAACCTGGGTGAGGCGAGCTGGATTCAGCTACATGAAGCACATCCTGGCCCTTATGTCAGCCGGGTCTCCCTGGACTATGGGGGCTGGATGACACCCTGCAGAGTGGTGTAGCTGGTTTTGTCAGCAGGCACTCCTTTCCTTGGGGGTAGGGAAGACCTGACCAAGGACCTCTCCTCAATCACCTCTGGAAGTCTGGAACTCCTCTGTGTCCGCAGCCTTGACATCACGTCCAGATTTCATTTTCTTTCTGTCAAAAAACGACAAACACATCCTCGACCCCAAATATATATACAGGTCGGGTTTTTTCATGATGCATTGCGAGGGCTTTTTCACCTTGTCTTAGCAAAGGTCAGTTTGGTGCCATCAAGCCAGATCCGTTTGCATCAGGAACTGCTGGCAACTTTTATGAGTTGCTTTGAAGGAGCCTTGTTATGCTCCATAATTTTTATTATTATTAGCCATATATGCAGTTCCTCCATTGGAAGAGCCATTTGTAAAATTTAGCATAAAATCCTTTAAGGGATTTTTTGCTATAACTTTAGCAAAATACAGGTGCATAAATTGTAGCAATGGTACAGGTATGAGGGCGCTCTCCACATGGCCTAAGACAGGGTGCCCTGTGATCTGTTTACTTTAATCCTGCTAGATGCCCTTTATTTGAGGAGCTCCAAGGACGGGCAACTTATGGCAGGATAATCCCCCTACCTAAGACAGGGCCCTGGGAACCCTAGGACGGGTAAGGGGGAAAGTAAAAAGGCCTGGTCCCCACTTGACCTAAGAATCATCAGGCACCCCTGTGTTCCCAGGAGAGGTAAATTGCTTCTCCACTCGAGAGGAGGGTCTCTCCTTATCTCAGTCCCTTCTCCTTTAGATCTGACACCATGGTTGACTCTGACGGGTGCTCTCCACGTAATAACTACCTGCCTTTATATAAGAGAAAGGGGGAATCTGTTGGGAGCCGTTTCCCCCTAATAATCATTACAGGAACCATCACCCTGGTGAGTCTGCAGGGAAGCCCACACCCATAATTGTGCTAAGAATAGTACTATTGCCCCACACCCAATTAAAGCTGTTAATGGAGAAAAAATAAATAAATAAATAAAACAATATCTTGAATTTTGCATGCAAATGGATGAAAATAGAAAACACTATCCTGAGTGAGGTAACCCAGACCCAAAAAGATGAATATGGTATGTACTCATTCATAAGTGGATTTTAGCCATAAAGGACATTGATCCTATAATTCGTGATTCTAGAGTCACTAAATAAGAAGGTGAACCCCCAAAAAAACATACAGTTATCCTTCTGAATATTGGAAGTAGACAAAATGGCCAGGCAAAAATTTGGAACTTGGGGGTGGGGGTATGGGGAGATGGGGAGAGAAAAGTGAGAAGGGGAGGATGGGGAGAGCTTGGGGGGAATGGGAGGGTTGGGATGGAGAAAGGGTAGATATGGGAGTAGGGAATTATATATCTTAATTAAGGGAGACATTTTAGGCTTGGCAAGTGACTTGACTCTAAAGTTTCTTTTTTAAAAGTAGGAGTGAAAATCCACTTTTTTTCTTCTTCCTGTCAATGACTGGTTTGACCAGCACTTTTTTTTGAAGATTCTATCTCTTCTTCAATTTATATTTTCTTATTCCTTGACAAAAAACAAATGGCTATAAGACTGTGTGCTTATGTTTGGTTACTCAATTCTAGCACTTATGAGTGAGTATTTTATCTCAGTACCATGATGGTCTTATTAGTATACTTCTGTAATATAACTTAAAACCTGGGATGCTGATACCTTCAGAAAAGTTGTGTTGTTCAGGCTTGTTTGGGCTTCCTGAGTCTTTAATAATTCAAGGTGAGATTAAAAGTTGTTTTATAAATTCCTCTAAAGAATAATTTTAGAATTTGAGTTTTGGTGGGAATTACATGGATTCAAGTCCCTTTTCATAGGTTGGCTGTTTTCATAGCACATTGTTGAAAGTCCTCATTTTATGGGTGATCTTTCTATGCTGTAATCTTCTACACATTCTGTGGCATACTTATGCATTCCGAAACACAAATACATGAATAAAGGTAAAATATATATAATACATATTTTGATGAAAAGCTATATTTATAAATTTTAAATATAAAGATGTCATTGCTATCCCACTTTTTATTCCAGTGCAGTTTAGCAAGATTTTATAAAAGTAGTATATAATCTCAGAGTCTTGGTGAGAATTTAATTCTGAAGTAGTACCATAGTTCAAGATATAAATTTCCTTTTCATGCAGCTCACTGAAAATGTTTGGTTATAAAATATTTATAGTTATATAATATACATATATTACATGAAAAGAAAGAATTAAGCAAACAAGAAGAATTTCAGTCCATCACTTCTAAAGAAAGTCTTAAAATCATAAGAAGTTGACTAAATACAGACTAGCCATATGGGTAAAACTTTGTTTTGTAATGTATTAAAACGTACAAAAATTTATTGTCAAGTGAGAAAGAAATTAGTAAGAGCATGTAAGATTATATAAATATATCCCTTTATAATGTATGTGCATTGTTACAAAAATTAGCAAGTCAGTCTAAATTTGTTAATTATGAAATTCAATACATTTTTCTTAATGTTTATTTTATAGTTTCCAAATATTTAAATGATTTCATAATTCAAATTTATTTTAAGAAAAACATGATAGAAAATAAATTAAATGCAATAAGATCAAGTGGGCAGAAATAGAAACACACCTGTCTGCCCAGAGAACTTTGTCCTAGGCAGGGAGAAGAAACTAAGGACCTGAGCCTTTTTGGCACCACTAGAGCTGCATGGGTGAAGATGGACACACACTCCTCTGCCAAAACCTGTTTGATATCTGCATAGGGAAGAGACTTTAGGCATACCTGAAGCCTTCTGGTGCTGGGGGTCAGGCAACATATGTGTAATGAACACATATATGGTAAAGTATGCGAGAGAGAGAGAGAGAGAGAGAGAGAGAGAGAGAATAGTTCATGTCTAATAGAGAGAAGCAGAGCTGCAGAGGCAAAGACAGTGAGGAATGGGCTGATGTGGGAGGTCTGCTTGCCACCTGACACCTTGGTGACTAGGACTGGACTGCTGCCTAGGACCATATCTGGGTCTGTATTCATGGTCTGTGTTGATTGCATGGCCTGTATGTCTCTCATAGTCCTCCTAGATCCTGAGGTGCCAGGCTGCCAAATGTAACTATTTAGGGGACCGAGGGATGTGTCTCAACTAGGGCCAAGCAGATTTCAATGGCCTGTGCTATTTTGGCTATGGTGTTGACTGAGCCCAAACTGCTTCCAAGAGCCATATCTGAGTGGCTGATTCTACTGAAAACACAGTATGCATTGACATCTGTGGCTTATTTACCATTGAAAGCAGATGCCTGATGTGTGGGTTGACATTTTAGGCCATGTTCATGCACAATGGCCATGCTCCTGTTGGCATCACACAGATCTAATTGTGGTGGATTAAAACCCAGGGACATGGTGACTTCTGGTTTAATCTGAAGCCTAGGGACATGTCTGTGTCTATGGGTCTACTGCAGTCAGGACCTACATTGTGCTGCTACCTGGGGAGCAAGAAACATCCAGACTGCTGATGGTCATGTCTGGATTCATGGACATTCATCAACCAGGGTCTGTGATCATGCCCATTGCCAGTGTTACTACATAGGCCCATGTGAAACATGTGTTGAAGTGTGAGTGCCCTGCTGAGCTGACCCTGTCCCTCACTGGTCCAGGTAGAGCCACCCACTCCACAATGGAGAGTTAGTCCTGCCTCTCACTGCACCGGGGCAGTGGACCCAGTGACTGTAGCATGGTAAACTTGACCCCCAACCTTAACAGACAAGTTGCCTCTGTTCACCTCACAAACACTTGGGAAAACTGGCCACACCCATTATGACAGGCATGAGAGTCCTGGCTACGCCCCTCATCTGAGGGGGAAGATGCTAATCGTCCAGCCAGAATAACAGTGCTACCACACAGACATATATCCAGGGCTTTGTGTGTTCACTCCCCATAATGTCCCTCATGTATAACTCGCTGGCCAGAAGGGACTAGTCCTACAAACCACAGACACAGGATCTCCATAATTTAGGGTAACTGCAGGATATCTAAGAGGAGTTTTAAATGTAAAAGAAACTAGAGGTTTTGGAACAAATACAGTATACAATGAGTATTTGCAAATAAAGCTGGTTGGAGAGAAATGTATATTTCATGATATGCCACAGCTCCCAGTGCCACTGCCATGAATGAAGAGGTAGTAGACTGAGGAGAGGAGGCATTTTCTAATGTTGTTGTTTGTATTTTGTTTTTTTCTATTAATATTCTTTTTTGAATTTTAAATTGTCTCATTTTTATATATTTTTACTTCCTTTTGTGGGGAGGCACTGCAATGGTGAATGGGGAATATGGAGGAGTTTTATGGAATTAGAACGTAAAATTAATTAAATATTTCAGCCTCAAAGGTGGTCTTTCTATAATGACTCAGATTTGATGTATCATATATTTCTTAACCTTCACATGACCTTGCACAAATAACCATTCATAAAATGAAAATAGTAACTGAATTTTTTTGATATATGAAAAGTGTTACTCCTTGCTTCTCATTCAAAATTTTAAATCTCATAAGTAAGTTACCACACATCAAATTAACTCCTCATGTTCCTGCTGTCTCCTAGGCCTTAGTCTGCAAATTATAAATTCTCATTGTAATAAAGAAAACTTTACTTTAGGAAGCAAGTGAGGCATTATCTTTGAAGCAGAAGCTAAAACACTGAAATTACCTCACTGTATTCTGTGATTGCAGCCAAGTATGGTAATTCACTAATGAATTGCCACCTTTCTAACTGCAGGTAATGGGAAGGTGACCAGTTGTTCACCATCTGTAGCAAATTTCATTTTCCATGATAGAAAGTGCTGTTTTTAAGCATCTTTTATGTTGTAGTTCCATTCTAAAATGGATTCAGCATGTGGCAGTTACAGGGCAAATGGACATACATAGGCAATTCAGAGAAAATTTGGCACTATCTCCTCCCCAGGTTGCTGTCATTTCATGAACTCAATGCAGTCTGCCCTACTTGATATCCACTCCATTTGGCATTCCGCAATCCTGCTCCATTTGGAAGTGAGAGAACTCCTATAAATCCTGGCCAGCCTTAGCTGGCTTTACAGCAGATGTATGGGAAGTGTTGTTTTTGAAATTTGTACCCTCTGTAGAATAAAAGTGGGGGTTTAAAATATGCTTCTCAGACTATAGTTTCTATTATTTTGATATTTGTCCACTTGAAATGCAATTCTTAAATGTGAGCCACAATCTGGCCATTTTCTCTTTATCTTACTAGGGATTTTGTTATGATCAAAAGTGTTGTAAGTTTAAATTATAACAAAACGTTCTCTTTATTTATACAGACAGATCGAAATTTCACAGCATTTTACCAAGGGAAAAATGTGGAGTAATATATGGTTTAATGTCTATAGTACAGCACAGGTTTTAGGGTTATATAATAACATGGTATATTCATTGAGCCGGCTTTCATTGAGGATTTAAAAAAAAGTATTACAAAGCTGGCTTTTGTGAAATTGGTACACCAATTATGAAACTATAGATACAATATGTGCAGACAACTATAATAAAGTCAGGTAGTAAATCTGAGATTGTATAAGAGAGATAATTGGAACAAAACCAAATGGTTTTTGTGTATTTGGGCATATGTGCCTGAATCCAAGTGTACATGGACAAACACACACATGTGTTTGTGTGTTTGTGTCCTTGTGTGTGTGTTTGTGTGTGTGTATTACATGTGTACACACAAGTAGCTCCAAGGTAAAAGATGATGTCAGGAATCTTCCTCCTTTCATTTTTTCTTTCAGTGTGTATCTCTGTAAAATAAAATCCACAACACACCAACATAAAGAGATTCAAACAAGCTTTACCACCTTCAGATTTTGGATTCAGGCTGAATTTCTCTAGGATCTGGGCATGTTAGCCATTTAGCCTTTTTTTTCTTCCTCTAGTAGTAAGTGTTTTACCAACTCAGTTAACATTCCAGAACTTCCTGCAAATTTCCTATTAATAATAACACGGTTTACTTTGAATTCTAACCACTGTCCATTTTGGGTAGGAAAAGCATGGTGTCTGCCTCATTGCCTTCTTCCCTGCATTCTGTTCTGTCTACTTTGCCTATGTAAGCTGCTGTCCTATCAAAGGCCAAGGCAGTTTCTTTCTTAATTAACCAATGAAAGCAACACATAAAAAAAGACCCACCTATATCACTTATTATTCTTAGGTTTGATGTTTTCATGATGTCCCAGATTCCCTGTATGCTTTATGTTAGGAATTTATTGGATTTAACATTTTCTTTGACTGGTAAATCAATTTTCTCTACCATACCATAAATGAATGAGATTCTCCCTTCCATCTCTTGTGTTCTGGTGATGATGCCTACATCTGTAATTCCTGTTCCCTACCCCAAATTTTCCATTTCCAAAATTTCCTTGGTTTCTGTTTGCTTTATTGTTTCTATTTAATTTTTAAGTCTTGAGCCATTTTCTTTACCTGCTTGTTAATTTTTCTTGGCTTTCTTTAAGGGTTTTATTTATTTCTTCCATTTTTTTGTCTTTTCCTCAAGTTCTATAGGTGAATTTTTAATTTTCTTCTTAGGAGACTCTATAATCTTCATAAAGTAATTTTTAAGTTTATACTCTTCTGTTTCAGATACATTGGAATATTCAGGTTTTGCTGTTGAAGGATCATTTGTTCTAGTGCTGCTATTTTGCTCGTTAGGTTGAATAAATATATTCTTTATTGACATTATTGAGCTCAACATTTTTCTCTGCTCCCCTCCCTGCCACTCTCCTCCCCTTCAACCCTCCCCCAAAGTCCCCATGTTCCAAATTTATTCAGGAGATCTTGTCTTTTTTTACTTCCCATGTAGATTAGATTTATGTATGTCTCTCTTAGTGTTCTCATGCTAGTCTAAATTCTCAGAGATTGTAGTTTGTAGCCTGGTTTTCTTTGCTTTATGTTCAAAAACCTCTTGTGAGTGAGTACATGTGATGATTGCTTTCTGTGTGTATTACCTCATTCAAAATGATGTTTTCTAGCTCCATCCATTTTCCTAAAAAAAAAATCAAGATGTCTTTATTTTTTTCTGCTGTGTAAATATACCACATTTTCCTTATCCATTTTTTTTTGGTTGAGGGGCAGTTAGGTTATTTCCAGGTTGTGGCTATGACAAACAATGCTGCTATGAACCCAGTTGAGCACATCTTCTTGTGGCATGATACAGTGTCAATTACTAATCTTTTCTTCCAACTGGTATGGCTTGTGCCAGTTTTTTAACTGCTATCGTTTATACCTGTGCCTAGGTATTTTGAAGTTTTTCCATCTCTTAAAGTTCACACTTGTGCCTATCTAGATTGCTGGGTTTGTGGCAGATGTCTTATAATGGAAGTTTTTCCATCTCTTAAAGTTCACACTTGTGCCTATCTAGATTGCTGAGTTTGTGGCAGATGTCTTATAATGGGACATATGTTCAGGAACTTGCAGTTGAGAGACAGAATGGGTCTTGGCAGGACAGCATTCAGTGGGTAGTTCAGGCACCACATGGCCTGGAGGCATGTATCTCACCTGCTTGGAGGCTAGTGGGGACACAGCCAAAGTAGTGGAATTCTACTATATGTAGGGGCAGGGTCCATCTGCCTTGCTTATGCTTGGATATGAGGGGAAGAAGTATGGAATGTTTCCTGATGTTTAGTTAAGGTCTATAATTTGGGGCAATCTAACTGAGAGTCCAATCACTCATCTGTTTTTTCAACTGATATGGTTTATGTCTATGTAGTCTGCTAGGGTTGCAAAAGAATGCTGGACATAGGTAAGATTTTTCAAATTCTGGCCATTGTGTGGCAGAAGGGGTCTTGGAAGGACAAAATCTCATGGCTGGTGAGGTTGTGGGCACAGACTGGGGGCAGGTATCTCACCTGCTTGATGCTTTTAGGGATTGTGTCATAGTAAGTTCTTTTTAAAATAGGCAATAACTTTTAAAATATCAAGCATTTTCTTGTAAAAGTTTAATTTTCTTAACTGTGGGGTCCTGTAACCAAACAAACAAACAAACAAAACCCAAGTTAGTACTTTCTTCAAGAGGGAAGAAATTGATCTTATTAACAATCCTAACAAAGCAAACAAAACTCAAATTGTAAGTAGGTGAATGCCCAATTATCTGATATTCTCTAACAATCATTTTTACCTAAACAAGGTGCTAGGGATACTTCCCTGGCTCTGCCCCCTGCAGCATACACAGCTTTTCTTCTAGCCTCTAGATTTCTTTACTCCACTACTACTAGGTTGTAGTACAAATTCTAGCTGGTCTTAATAATGAAAGCCCAGAGTCAGATATAGAGATTAATTCTGGAGATAGAAGAAGCAGAGAGGCCAGACACTAGAGATTTCTTTTACTTCTAGCAATATTCAGACCAAAGGATGATTATATCTTCAGACTATATATGCAGAATCTGTTCATATCCATCAGCCCTCATACTCCAACTCTTTGTCTCCACCAAACCTCAGAGAGCAACTGTCCCCACCAAACCTCAGACTGTAATAATCACTTCAACTTCAGACTTCACTGAACTCCAGTCTCTTTCTGCCTTCGATTCTACTCTCTACCCAGTGATATCACTCTTGTTTCCACCTTCTTAGTGCTGGTAGTAAATATGGGATCACCTTTGTGTGAGCACTGTTTATTTTTAAACAGATTCAATCTCACATAGCTCAGTATTGTAGGAAGGCTCACCGCTTGTGGTTATCCACCTACTGGGGTGTGACCTCTTATACTATATATGCAGATGCAGAGCCTGAATCTAGCCCTTCTTCTTCCTTTGCTCAGGCTGCTTGTTCAGATTGTTGGATTGCTGGTTTTGATCTCCTTTCACCATCCAAGCAGAAAACACTGATTTGTGAGTATACCCACAAATAAATACCTATATATTCTCAATTCTGAGCTAGTGTAAGATTTCTTTTAAGCATCCATGTATTTCTAAATGATGAGCTAGTATGGGATTTCTCTTAAATATCCTTGTATCACTTGGCACCCAATGTGGGGCTTGAAACCACAACCCTGAGATTCAGAGTATCATGGTAAACTGAGAAGTCAATATGGGTTAAGCAGTGGCCTCTAGCTAAAGATAAGTTGCAGGCTTTAGAACAACTGGCAAGAGAGCAACTAGATACTCACCATGTTGAAGAATCAACCAGCCCTTGGGATGCTCCTGTATTTGTTTTAAAAAAGAAATCTGGTAAATGGATAATGTTGACAGATATAAGAGCTGTCAATAAGGTAAGTGCCCTCTACAATCTGGAATCCCTCTGACTTCCCTATTACCAAAAGGATGGCCTCTTATAGTTATTAATTTAAAAGATTATTTCTTCACTATACCTTTACAAAAAAGGATAGAGAAAAATTTGCCTTCACAGTACCTACTTATATTAATTCTCAGTCTACCAGGATATATCAATGGACTATCCTCCCACAGGGGATGTTCAATAGCCTCACATTCTGCCAATATTTTGTAAGTCAGCCATTGCAAATAATACATAAGCAATTTCCTAAATCTATAATTTACCAATACATGGGTGACATTTTGCTATCTGATTCAAGCATGGATACTTTAGAAAGAATGTTTGAAGAAGTAAAGAAAGTTTTGCCAAAATGGAGATTACAAATTGCTCTGTAAAAAATACAGAGAAGAGATTTTGTCAATTAACTAGGTTATAAAATAGGTTTGCAGAAAATTAGGACAGAAGAGGTACAAATTAGGAGAGAATGGTTACAGACTCTTAATGACTTTCAAAGATTGTTAGGAGACACTTCCTATCTATGACCAGCTGTTGGGATATCACCTGATCTAATAATTCATTTAAACATGTATATGGATGTTTCTTATTCCTTATTAATTCTTGTAAATTAATAAATAAAGTCAATTCTGTATCATCTGGTATAAATTCAACAATTGCAATATGCATAACAACTTTGTGCATATGGCAACAGTATGTTTAAAGGTTCCATAAAAGTTCTTAGAACCATGAGAATAGCATGTACTTCTGACTCTGGATGGATTCATAAAGACTTATGTCAACTTTATTCAATTTTTTTTATTTTCAATCTGGCATTGTGATTTATTTGCATCAGTATGAAAGGTAGAGGCTCTAAATATTGGTCTTTCCTACACAATGAGAGGAAGGATCCAGAAATTTCTCTTTATAACTTAAATTCTCTTGCCTTTGAGATAATTGTTATTCTCTCTCAAAAAAAATACTGCAAGCTTTTTTTTTTTTTTTTTTTTATTTATTTATTTATTTTTTATTCATTTATTAAAGATTTCTGTCTCTTCCCCACCTCCGCCTCCCATTCCCCCCCTCCCCCAATCAAGACCCCCTCTTTCAACAGCCCAAAGAGCAATCAGGGTTCCCTGCCCTGTGGGGAGTCCAAGGACCTCCCACCTCCATCCAGGTCTAGTAAGGTGAACATCCAAACTGCCTAGGCTCCTCCAAAGCCAGAACGTGCAGTAGGATCAAAAACCCATTCCCATTGTTCTTAAGTTCTCAGTAGTCCTCATTGTCCACTATGTTCAGCGAGTCCGGTTTTATCCCTTGCTTTTTCAGACCCAGGCCAGCTGGCCTCGGTGAGTTCCCGATAGAACATCCCCATTGTCTCAGTGTGTGGGTGCACCCCGTGGTACTGAGTTCCTTGCACGTGCTCTCTCTCCTTCTGCTCCTGATTTGGACCTTGAGATTACAGTCCGGTGCTCCAATGTGGGTCTTTGTCTCTGTCTCCTTTCATCGCCTGATGAAGGTTAATATTCAGGAGGATGACTATATGTTTTTCTTTGGATTCTCCTTCTTATTTAGCTTCTCTAAGATCACGAATTATAGGCTCAATGCCCTTTATTTATGGCTAGAAACCAAATATGAGTGAGTACATCCCATGTTCCTCTTTTTGGGTCTGGCTTACCTCACCAACCCCGCAACTGACAAAGGTCTGATCTCCAAAATATATAATGAACTCAAGAAACTAGACCGTAAAAGGCTAATCAACCCAATTATAAAATGGGGCACTGAACTGAACAGAGAATTCTCAACAGAAGAAGTTCAAATGGCCGAAAGACACCTAAGGTCATGCTCAACTTCCTTAGTGATCAGGGAAATGCAAATCAAGACAACTTTAAGATACCATCTTACACCTGTCAGAATGGCAAAAATAAAAAACACCAATGATAGCCTTTGCTGGAGAGGTTGTGGAGAAAGGGTTACACTCATCCATTGCTGGTGGGAATGCAAACTTGTGCAACCACTTTGGAAAGCAGTGTGGAGGTTTCTCAGGAAATTCGGAATCAACCTACCCCTGGACCCAGCAATACCACTCTTGGGAATATACCCAAGAGAGGCCTTATCATACAACAAAAGTATATGCTCTACTATGTTCATAGCAGCACTGTTTGTAATAGCCAGAACCTGGAAACAACCTAGATGCCCTTCAATTGAAGAATGGATGAAGAAAGTATGGAATATATACATTTTAGAGTACTACTCAGCAGTAAAAAACAAGGACTTCTTGAAGTTTGCAGGCAAATGGATGGAAATAGAAAATACTGCAAGCTTTTTTGCCTGGGTTTATTTTCCACTTATAATTTTCCAATTTCATCTTTATTGAATGTTACTAAATGTTCTCCTGGGTCAAGTCCTAATAATTAATGAAGTCTCAATTTTCATTATAGAATTAATTCAGAAAATTTTTCCACATACATTTTAATTTTTTTTGCACAGTTTACGTGTGAAAAGATCCATTTCAAGATAAGATTTTCTGTGTGCCTTGAAATTCCTACATGGATATTCTTGAAGGATTAAATGGGCAGAATGCAGTTAAGCTTCAAATCTACATACTCCACATTCTCTATCTGTATTTTTCCCCAAAAGGCATTTCTCTTTCTGCTTCAGCTGATAATTTGCTGTGACTATTTAAGTCATTGTCATCATGTAAGATTTTAACCAAATTACACAGTTCATCAGTACCTATCCTAATAGTGGGCTGTAGATAGGAAATGTCTCCTAGTAATCCTTGAAAATCATTAAGAGTCTGCCATTGATGTCTCCTAATTTTCACCCTTTGGTTATTGGATTTTTCGTAAATCTATTTCATAGCATAAATAATTAATAAAATCTCTTCTTTGAATTTCCAGGATCAATTTGTAATCTGCAACAAGGCAAAACTTTATTTCTTCAAACATTCTTGTTGAAGTATCTACATTTGAAACAGTTTGTAAAATGTCATCCATTTCATGGTTAACTATAAATCCAGGAAATTACTTACATATTTTCCAATGACTGCCATACAAAATATTGTTACAGGGTGGAGCTATTTAACATTCCTTGTTGTAGAACCTTCCAATGATGTCACTTAGCAGATTGAAAGTTACTATAGTTAGACACTATGAAAGCAAATTTTTTCCTCTGTCTTTTTCTTGTAAAGATACAGTGAAAAAACAATCTTTTAAATCAGTCTCTATAAGAAACTATTCTTTATACTATAGGGACAAAAAGGAAATTTCAGACTGTATCTGGGTGAATATTAATCTGAGTATTCTATCAGCTTTAACACATTCCTCTTGTAGGAGACCTATTGCTTGTTCCTAGATGCTCAGCCCCGAAATTATCACAAAGAAACCACTGCTTGGACCATTAGATCTAGCTTCTAAATGGCTAACTCCTGCATATTAATTTAACCCAATTCTAGTAATCTGTGTATCACCATGAGGCTGTAGCTTATTGAGTAAAGTTCCATCATCTATCTCTGGTGGAGCTACCATGCCTCTCTCTGACTCCAACTTCTTTCTTCCATCATTCAGTTTAGTTTTGACCACCTAGCTAAGTTCTGCCTTAATATAGGACAAAGTAGTTCCTTTACTCATTAACCAATTAAAGCAATACATTATAGAATATCTACAACAAGTTCACACAAATCCATTGCTATGTTACACACATATGGCTTTAAATTTCGTTTCTGCCCTTCTATTCCTATACATTTGACACATCTCATGTTCTGTTTTACCTGAGATGAAGTTTCAATCCCTAAAAGCTGATCATTTACCTATTGAATAGGTCAATTTACAAGCTAAGATGAAGGTGTAAGTCATAAATAATCCCACACCAGTTTGGAATTATGGTTAATAGGGTGGTATTTATTTAAAGGGAAAAAAACTTACAGATCACCATCCCAGACAACAGCCCTCTGCGGATTCAGGAAGAAGTCTAGTCGCCGGAACCGGAGCAGGAAGCAAACAGAGTGAGAAGGGAAGTAGTCGATTTTATAAAGGGAGAGAGACCACACCCCAGTAGGCTGGTATCTCAGCGGATATTGGCTGGAGGAGCAGAAGAAACTCGCACAACACCTTCCCCTTTTGTTTAAGTAAGAGAGCTCTAAACCTACTACAAAATTATATACAATAAGTACAAATATCCTATTCCAACTAGCTTAGGTCTTGTATAATAAATAACTTGGCCAAGTCATGAGTAAAGTAACTACATTTATATAGTCTTCAACCCCATTCGAAGATCTGAGAAGGGAAATAAAGTTACCTGGGTAATTAGGAAGTTCAGTAAGACAACTTCAAAAACATGCAACAAATCACAGAGAGAACTAGCTCCCTGGGCAATCACAAAAATTCACGTTTGCAGCGTTGAAGCAACCAAATTTGGCTAAAGCCTAACATAACTGACATACCATTTTCAAAGGCAAGCAACTTTTCAAAACTATCTTACCCTGTCTTGGCAGGATATGACAGTCCTGTTTTATCCATTGATGCCCACATTGTATCTCTGTCAGTGGTTGAGGTATGGGCATTTCTTTGCCCAAAAGCCAGTTCTGCCAAAAAGAAAGGCTCCAGGTTGAGTGTCTTTGGTGCTCAACATCCTCTCGGAAACAGAGCGGTGTTGCCAGGAAAAATTGTGTTTCACTACCACAAAACTCTGTGTTAGATTAAAGGCCATTTTCTGCAGCTCTTTGAAGAGGTTGAAGATTTTCTATCTATATTGAGTATAATCTCTATGCATCTAAATGACCTGATTAGTCCAATTATAAATGACAAACTTAGAATACTATTTATCTATATAATTCTCAATACCTATCTGACTTAAAGACTAAGACACAATGAATGACTGTGAAACAAATGAGAATGACCTCCAAATAAAAACAATGTACAAATATATGTTGCAGTATGTTAAATATATATCAATACACAAACAATATATAAGTATCTTAATCAGAGGTAGAAATGTACCCTAGGACCGCCCCTAGCCCTAGCCACTCCCCCACCCCTAGTACCTCCCCACCCCTAGCTCCTCTCCAACCCTAGCCATGCCCCACCACTAGCCATGCCCCAACCCTAGCACCCCTGTAACCCTAGCCTGGCTGTAACCCTAAGGCCCTGGTAAGCCTAAAGGGCGGTCCCCAAAGGGTGTGGCTAGTGCTGTGGGAGTGACTGGGGTTGGAGTTGCCTGGGAGGTCGGGGATAGGGGTGGGGCGTTGATGGGGGAGTGGCTAGGGTTCCAGCCAGGCTAGGGTTCTGGCCAGGCTATTTTAAACAGAGGTAGAAACATGCATGCATACAATAGTCAATATAATTTAAGTTTGTATCAATACACAAGAATCAATACCAATATATTTGTCTAAAAACAGTAACTCACAATTATAAATCTATTATCCCATCATCCCCCTCTTTTTTTCCAAGATGATCCCTGAGCTTATAAAATTCCTACCCCAACCTCCAAACCCCTAAATGATGTCCCTAAATCCAGGGGCAAACATTACTGGGAGAGGGGACGTCATCCTCTAGAATTTCTTCCAGCTGTCATGGGGGCAACGTTCTTTCTGGGGGATACTGTGAAAGTAAAATGATGGTTAAATTTCAAGATCAATGTCTTTTAAAATTGCAAGTAGTCTCTAAGTATTATGTGGAGGTCTGGCCAGAATGTTGTATAAGATGTGCACCATTTCAGCTAACCAAGTTGGGATCGTCTTGTGTAGCTGGTACCCAAAACAGGTCTTGTAGTAGTACTATCAGTATCATGAGGTAATATCAACCAGACAGAATTGTTATTGTGGGGCCCCATCTTCTTCCTGGAAACTTCGAATGTCACTTCAGGAAAGACTCATTGTTCATTGTAAAAAACTTAAAACATTAATCATATAGACATATTATTCATCATATATTCAATGAAAAGCATGAAAGATATATTCAATGAAAGGAATGATAGATATGAAGAAAAGCAAAGATGTTTTCTAAACACATATTTCTTTATGTTCCATATCATGGCTCTTGACATGAGACAGAAACTCCAGAAACTCTGGGTTTCTCTCTTACTAACAGGCTTGGAATTGGAGAGGGCCTGAGCCAGAGTCCAACTTCAAAAACAGCTGTATAAATTTAGAAATATGGTTTAATATATTTTACTTACACAACCCATTCAGTTTTCTTGATATTTCCTATTTGGCAGGTATTTTTCCATCTGTCAGTATCCAAACATCCAGGATCCCTTGAATTTTTCAAGGACGAGTATTTTCCTGTGGAGATGAGAACAGAAACCTGCCCCCATTCTATATGTTTTTCTTACCACCTGCATGAATATCATCATTGTGGATAAGTTGTCATTTCTCCTTTCCAAGAGGTTTCTCCTCTTCAAACCAAAACTTTATTAATTTTGATGGTATCCACAATTTTTGTTCTCCTATGGAAACAAGAGCAAAACCCCTTCTCCAATGTAACACATCTCCTGGCTTCAATTGAGAGGTCAGCACATCTTTGAAATAAATCGGTTGATTTAGTTCAGCAGATTTTTCCATTATCCAATGTTTTTCTACTGCTGGGGTTTTTTTCTCATTAGCGTTAAGACAATTCAAGGTTAATAAAGCATTATGTAATCTATTTCTGGGGGTATTTTTGGTCCCTTTCTGTTTGTTCAGCATATCCTTCATAGTACGATTTGATCTTTCTATAACTGCCTTACCTGTAGGATTATTTGGTATACTTGTAATGTGTTTTATATTATAATAATCAAAAAAGGATTTCATTTTCTTAGATACATATGCTGGACCATTATCTGTCTTTATTTGTGCAGGTATACCCATGATGGCCATAACTTCCAATAAATGTATGATTACTGAATCAGCCTTTTCTGAGCTCAGGGCAGTAGCCCATTGAAAACCTGAATATGTGTCTATGGTGTGGTGTACATATTTTAATTTACCAAATTCCATAAAGTGGAACACATCCATCTGCCACAATTCATTTCTCTTAGTACCCTTTGGGTTACTCCCTGCAGGCAACGGTGTTTGATTATAGATAGAACAAGTAGGACATCTATTTATAATGTCCTTAGCTTGTTGCCAAGTAATGGAAAATTCTTTCTTTAGGCCTTTACTATTGACATGATGCTTCTTATGAAATTCTGAGGCCTGCAACATGCTTCCAATTAATAATTGATCAATCTCAGCATTATTTTGTGCTAGAAGACCAGGCAGAAATGTATGGGACCAGATGTGTGTTATGTACATCGGACAGAGCCTGTTCCTGATTATGTCTTGTACCTGGATAAACAATGAAGTCAACTCTGTGTCATTTGGTATATATTCAGCGGTTTCAATATGCAAGTTAACACTTTCTGCATATTGTGAATCTGTAACTATATTAAGAGGTTCTTTAAAATCCCTTAGCACCATAAGAATGGCATATAATTCTGCCTTCTGGACAGAATTATAAGGGATTTGTTCCACCTTACTCAATTCAACTGACTTGTAACCTGCTTTCCCTGATTTATTCTCATCAGTATAGAATGTACAGGCTCCAGTTATTGGAGCATCACATACAATTCTAGGAAGAATCGAAGAAGTTCTCTTTATGAGGTTAAGGCTACCACTTTTGGCATAGTTGCTATAAATTTCTCCCAAAAAAATTAGCACAAGCTCTTTGCCACGGTTCATTGTCTTCCCATAACTTTTTGATTTTTTCAGTAGTAAAAGGCACTATAATTTCTTCTGGGTCTATACCTGCTAGTTGACGAAGTCTCAGCTTACCATTTATAATTAATTCAGAGACTATTTCCACACGTTTTTAATTTATTACTTGATTTATTAGGTAAAATTATCCACTCTAAAATAATATCTTCCCTCTGCATTAGAATCCAGGTAGGAGAAATTCTGGAAGGCAATATGACTAGGATGCAGCTAAGATTTGGGTTCACCCTATCCACATGTGCCTCCTGTAATTTTTTCTCAATCATTGTCAGTTCCTTTCTGCTTCAGCTGTCAGTTTTCTTGGACTATTCAAATCTTTATCACCATCTAAGGTATTGTTTAAATGAACTATTAGATCAGGTGTTATCCCAACAGCTGGTCGTAGACTGGAAATATCTCCTAACAATCTTTGGAAGTCATTAAGAGTCTTTAACCGGTCCCTCCTAATTTGTGCCTTTTGTGTTTTAATTTACTCTAACCCTATTCTGTAACCTAGGTAATTAATAGAATTTCCTCTTTGAATCTTTTCAGGGGCAATTTGTAATCCCCACCTAGGCAAGACTTTCTGTACTTCCTCAAACATCCTTTCTAACGTATCTTTATTTGAATCAGATAACAAAATGTCATCCATGTAATGATAAATTATGGACTTGGGGAATTGTTTACGAATTATTTCCAATGGCTTACATACAAAATATTGGCACAATGTAGGACTATTGAGCATACCCTGTGGGAGGACAGTCCATTGATATCTCCTATTAGGCTGAGAATTATTATAAGTAGGCACTGTGAAGGCAAATTTTTCTCTATCCTTTTCTTGTAACGGTATAGTGAAAAAACAATCTTTCAACTCAATAAATATAAGAGGCCATCCTTTTGGTAATAGAGAAGGCAAAGGAATACCAGATTGTATTGGGCCCATGGGTTGAATTACTTTGTTGGCAGCTCTTAGATCTGTCACAATTCTCCATTTACCAGACTTCTTTTTTATAACAAACACAGGAGAATTCCAAGGGCTGGTTGATTCTTCAATATTGTGAGCATCTACTTGCTCTTGCACCAGCTGTTCCAATGCCTGCAATTTATCTTCAGCTAGAAGCCACTGTTTGATCCATATTGGCTTCTCAGTTAGCCATTTTAAAGGTAGGACTTTTGGTACCTCTAAAGGTTTGGTATTTGCTGTATGTTCTTGTACAGCCTGAATGGCTGGTGACCTTTTTCCATAATACCTCATCATATCTTTCCCAGTATTATGAGTTCCTGGAACTACAGGAATGTTAATCTGGGTATTCCATTGCTGTAGCAGGTCACGGCCATACAAATTTACTGCAATATTGGCTACATATGGCCTTAGTCTTCCTACTTGCCCTTCGGGCCCTATGCATTCAACCAATCTTGTGCTTTGTTTTACACGAGATAAGGTTCCAATTCCCAGGAACTGAACATCTACCTTTTGAAGAGGCCAATTTGGATGTCAAGATTCAGGAGTAATGATACTTACATCCGCACCTGTGTCTAATAAGCCTTCAATAAAAGTGCCATTTATACAGACTCTTAGCTTTGGTCTTTGATCATTAATAGAAGTCTGCCAAAATATACGTTTACTCTGTCCTACGGGGTTTTATGACTCATCCTCCACACGTAATTCATTCATTTAGACCAGTATTACTTTTTACAGCAGAAATTGGAGCTTTTAATTTTCTTGGTGAGGCACGTTCTCCACTGTGACTGGGAATGAATGGGCCGCTGTTGGCTTCGGGGCCTGTGAGAGGCTCCTCAAGGAGTTTCCCAATGATATCAAGTTGCCCCGTCTGTTTGTTGTTGACCAGCATTCGTTGGACCAATGCCGGCCTTTACCGCATCTCCTACATATACCCGAAGGCCTAGGTCTCCTATTTTTATCAATCCCTGAAGAGATATTATTCCTAGAAATTCTGTGCCTGCAATCCCTTTTCAGATGTCCTAATTTACCACAATTAAAACACCTGGCAGTTTGATGTCTCCTCATTGCTTTGGAAATCGCTTCTCCTACCCAAGATTCATTATTATAACTAAATGTCTCAACATTCATCGTATGCTGAATACATGAATACATTCATCCATAGCTGCTGATCTAGACTTTAAAGGCCCAATTATCTTTTTGTATTCTATGTTTGCATTCTCAAAAGCTAGAGATTCAAGAAGTAATCGTCTAGCTTCTGGGTCTGTTACTCCTATGTCCAGAGCCTTAATTAATCTTTGTAAAAAGTCAATAAAGGGTTCTCTCTTTCCCTGCCTGATTCTGGTATGTGATTCAACCCTTTTTGCTGGATCTTGTATCCTATTCCAAGCATTTAAAGCTGCTTGGTGACATAGACACAGTACTTCATCGTCATAAATAGCTTGGACCTGTGGATCAGCATATTCTCCTTCACCAAGAATTTGATCTTGGGAAACCTCGTTATCTTTTGCTCTTCCTTGCTGTTCCATATGTTTGGATTCTTCTCTGAAATAAATTGCAAACATCAAGGAAGGTCCCTTATCTAAAACTGCAGACACTAACTGATGGAAATCATGGGGGGTAGCTCTAGCATTAGAAGCCCAAGTCCTTATCATTTCCTTTACATATGCAGAATGCAAGCCAAAATTAACAATAGCTTGCTTAATTTCTTTTAGATCATTCATTGCTATTGGCTTCCATCTAGCTTCTCTGACTCCCTTTGAGCCTTTACAAGTTGACGCTTTGTCAGAATTAAGTATAGGGTATGTTGCAAAAACCCTGGGTAAGCCAGTTCTAATAGTTGGTGGAGGCATTGTATCCTGTCCTTGTGCCTCCTTACTCTGTTTACCAGCTCCAATAATTTCTCCAATCTTTTCAAATCTTTTTATCATTTTCTCTCTTAAATCTTGAATCTCCTGACCTGTATATGTTTCCAGTGATTTCACTGAGGAATCAATTTTTTGGTCCCCATTCTGCACCTGTGATTCCAAAGCTTTAATTTTTTTCCATCAAAGATAACATGTCCTCCTTAAACTTTTCTTGTATATCATGTAGATTCCCATCTTGGAGGTACATTCTGTCTGTTACCTTATCAAAACTTTGTAATAAATTCTGAAAGTCAAATTCAACAGCCTGACCCCTTTCAGGTAGCTTTCTAGTACCTTTGGATATGGAGACAATTTTGTCTGTCATAGTATCCACTTGTTCAGATAACCTCTGGTTTTCAATAATTTTAATCCTGTCAATTAGTTGTTCATTATTAGTTTGTAAAGGTTCTATCGTTTTTAGGAGTGCTATATTCTTCTGTTCATTATTAGTTCATAAGGATTCTATCGTTCTTAGGAATGCCATATCCTTCCTTAAGGATAGAATGTGGAAAAGAAAACTGAAACCTAGTAACAAGCAAATTAAGGTATCCCCATAATCATATAAACCTTGTATGATGTAATCCATTGTATTAGTAAAATACAAATTTACTAATCCATTGTCTTATTAAAAACAAAGCAGTAAAATTTGCATTAGAAACGAAAACTGCCATATTACCTGTTATCCAGCAGGTGGCACTGTTGCAGAGTCACGATGAAAATGGGGTCCTGTTTCAGTGTCTGCCTTAGTAGATGTTTAAAAACTGGAAAAGGCGAGTTTCTCAACAAAGTAAATGTAATTAAATCAATTTCATAGATGGAACCAGAAACCCAGAATCCAGGGGTAGAGAAGAGCAACCTGGAAGCCGTGTATGCCTCCACATGACAAAGTTGCCCTGAGGGGTTGTAGCTTTCGGCAACTGCTTGTGCTCTGGTCGGCACCACTCAAGCGCTGCACTTGCAAGGGAGATTTAAAAACTACTCAGAAAAGACCAAACCATGTGGGCAGAGACTACGCAGGCCTGTGGAGTTTAAATCCAAGTGGGGAGGCAGACGATAGGGTGCGTGAGGACTTGAAGTCAATCTGAGGTGTCTAAAGGGAAAATATAAAGAACTGCAGCAAGAAAAGCCACTGTGTGATAATTTATATAAAACTGCTGGCTCCACGCACAAGGCACAGGCCGCAAGGCACAGGCTGTGGCTGAGGAAGGGAGGGCTCATGCCAAGCCAAACTTGTGGCAGGCAGCGAGAGGGGATGGGGGAGAAGACGGGGTTCTAAAACCAAATGTTGGGCACCAGATGAAGGCTTAAGTCATAAACAATCCCACACCAGTTTGGAATTATGATTAATAGGGTGGTATTTATTTAAAGGGGAAAAAACTTACAGATCACCATCCAAGACAAACAGCCCTCTGCACAATCAGGAAGAAGTGTAGTCGCCGGAACCAGAGCAGGAAGCAAAGAGAGCAAGAAGGGAAGTAGTCACTTTTTTAAAGGGAGAGAGACCATGCTCCAATAGGCTGGTATCTCAGAGGATATTGGCTGGAGGAGCAAAAGGACCTCCCGCAACACTAAGATTCTTGTGAAATTATTGCTATATCCTTGACTATGTCTATCAGACCTTCAATAACAATATGATTTTTTTGGATTTTTAATTTTGGTATTTTTCATTTATAGAAGTTCACCAAAATATGTGCTTTATGGTGTTTCCTGCATTTTTGTTCTGTCTTCTATAGCTACTCTAGTATCCATAGGAGTGTGGTTTCACACTATAGACAATTGGTTCTTTCATTGCTCTGAGGAGGCATTTTCTCAATGATGACAAGAAATGACAGAACCAGATTTGATATAAAGGCTTGAGAAAGACCACAGAAGTTTCTCAATGCCAAAGAAGTGCCTTGAATGTTCCATGTTGATCTACATTCATTTAGGCCAATGTCTGCCTTTGCCATCACTTCTGCATAATCCAGACGTGAGGGGTCTTCTATTCAGAGTATGCTTAGAAAAATACGATCTCTTGGAATGCCCCATTTACAGATATATTTAAAGTTGCCTTGTTTGTGACAATTGAAACACTGGATATTTCGATTTTTCCTCAGACCTCTGGAAATCACCTCTCCCACTCAAACATTATTGTCGTCTTGAGATTTAATATTGAGTGTATCTCAGAACCATTTTTTCAAGAATGCTGATTTTGCTTTAAAGGCCTAATTATCATTTAGCATTGTGAATTAGAATTTTCAAAGGCCAGAGATTCAATTATTATTTGTCTAACTTCCAAATTTGGTGTCATTCTATTTACTATTCCTGTCTATCTCAATAAGACATCAATTAAGGTTTCTTTCAGGACCTGTGTACCCTTAGTAAATGATTCTACATTCTTACATCTTCAGTTCTGTTTCAAGCTTTCAACGCAGTAGTATGGCATAAATTCATGATGTGGCCATCATTTTGGTTTTGCATTGTTATAGTAACTTAATCTCCTTTTTCAAGAAGTTGATTTTGGGAGATTCCCATACCCATAGCTCTAATACTTTGTTTAATGGTCTAAACCTCCTCTTTCAACCACGTCCCTCATTGTAATTGTAAACTAGGCTCCAAGACTGGTGTAACCAAAATTTTCCAGTCATTGTGCATAGTTCTATTATAAATTGAACGTGAGTTTAACATCTGTTTCACAAAAGGTGAATTCATGCCATATGAGACTATTATGTTGTCATAGTGGCCTAATCATCCCCTAAAGAGCCTCTATCATTTGGTAATTCCTGTAATGTTACAGAATTTATTAATTTTGATTGTTTGAAAATCTTAATTTGTTTCTCTCTAATCTATTAATGCAATGATATAATTGGTTTACCATTAAATTCCTCTGAATTTGACTGTTTCTATGATCTATTTTATTAAGCTTTTCCAAGGACTGTATCTTATATTCCATGCCAAACATCATTTTAAAAGATAAACCAAGAATTATCAAAGGGATAATGAGAATTATCAAGATTACAATTAACAGTATGTCAATCCTGGTTAAATTAATTTTCCTGTCTTTTAACTGTTCTTTTATTAAATCACACATTATGCAATCATACAGAGACACATCTTTCTTTATCATAATTGTGTTTCCCACCTTTTAATATAGGAAAAAAACTGTCTTTTAATTAATTCCTCCCTTCAAGAATTTCCAATTTTCCCACCTCATCTTTGGACATTGATAATGAAGATACAAGTCTGTTTGCTGCTATGCAGAACAGTAAAAGCTTTACTCTACTTCAAGGATTCTTCCCAGTGTGACAGCAGCACAAGATTGGTCAAGGGAAAGCCCACCTGGAAAAAAGAAAGGAAAACCTACCTGTTAAGATGGTGACTCTGGTTGTGTGTAGCTCTGGCCTATGCAACTGGCTGCAAAGCTGTAGGCAACCAATCTGTTAATGAATTTTTACCTCAAAAGTTGGTTGCCAGGTATAGTGCAAATTCTAGTTGGTCTTAATAATGAAAACCAAGAGTCACATATAGGAGTAAGTGCTGAAGATCAAAGCAGCAAAGGTTCCAGAATAGCGAGTTGTTATACCTTTACCAATGCTTATACTGAAAGGGCAATGCTGTCCACAAACTATAACTTCAGACTCCATCTCCACCAAACCTCAGACTGCAACTGTACCCATCAAACCTCAGACAACACCTCTCACTACCAAAGCATAGACTTCACTGAGAACTTTTCTCCTTTGACCTAAATTGGACTCTCCACCCAGCTATATTACTCATGTCTCTACTTCATTTGTGCTGGGATTAGATGTTTCCCTTTAAGACATATTCAATCTTGTGTAGTACGAGATAGTCATGAACTAACAGAGATACCTCTGCCAGTATCTTTCGAGTTCTGGTTTTAAATGTATGTGCCACTATTCACTGGCTTCCAGTTGCTTAGCTCTGTACCTTAAACTTCAGGCAAGCTTAATTTGTTAAAACAAAAAGTATCATTACCTGTGGTCCTGCTTTGGTAGTAAGATCTGAAAAGTTCCTAGGATCCTTTACTATTCTTTTATTCCATTTTCACCAAGAGATCCCCTGGGCTCTCCTCATGGTTTCCAGCATGGCTTCACAATGCCCAAGCTTCTATTGCTCTTCATGATTCCTTCATGCCTTCAAAACCAGAAATATCTAGGTTATTTTTATACTAAGTAAGGTCCCATAAAGAGACGCAATGTTATCTCCCTTTGGAATACAGTTTCCATGTGCTGACTCTGAGAAAACACTTCACAGAATATTATTCTTACTGATGACAGACTTTCTTTAATCAAAGCTATTTTTTCAGCTCCACCTAAGCAGCATTAATTGTCCCATAACTTCTGTGATGCCAGTCTTTTGTTAAGCATTTTGACTCTTCAGCCAAAACTGAAAAGGTGCCACAGATGTTTTTTGACACAAATGACCAAGTTGCTGTGAGAAGTCTTCCACCCAGTGGTTACCTGCTCACTGGAGCATGACATCTTATACTATATAAGCCAATGAAGAGCATGTGTCCACTCTCCTCTTTTGGCTGTGGGATTTGGTTTCTGATCTCTGTTCAAGCAGAGGATTCTGATTTGTGAGTCTACCCCTAAGTAACCATCTATTTCTCAATTCTGAGATAGTGTGAAATTTCTATTAAGCATCTTTCATTATTTGATGCCCATGTAGATTCAGACTCCACGCCTACAGGTGGATGGCATAGCTGGTCCATGGCCCAGACAATTTCCCAAACCTGCTTGCTTGACTTGCTTTTACCTTAACATTTTTTTTTTGTATAATCCCGCCAGCAAAATTGACTGTTTGTGGCAAGTTGGAAATTTCACAGGTGCACACACTGCTGCATTCCCTGGGGTGATTTCTTGCTGCATGGCAAAATGTGCAGCTTCTGGGTTCTGCTCCCTGCCTGTGAGTTCTGGTTTTCTTGCTCTGTGCATGGAATTGATTTAATTGTTTTTCATTTATCAAGACAAGCATATTTCTCAGTACTTAAACAGTACAAAGCAGAAATCTAAAACAACTCCAAAACTAAAGCGGCCCAGTAACATTACTGTCACCACCAGTTGAATTGCTTCTTTTGGCAGCTCTTCAACAATGCCATCTGATGGACGATAAAGATTATAGTTTACCAGATCACATAACAGGTAATTAATCAATCAATATACCAGACTACATTAATATTGCAACTTTTACTAACTTTAAATAATACTACAGATTGTATTATGCAAAGCTTGTATGGTTATGGTGATACATTAGTTTATTGGGTATTAGGACACAGTTTTCTTTTCCATATTCTATCATTAAGAAAGAATATGACACTTTTAGAAATGATACAATCTTTATGGACTAATAATTAACATCTAATTGACAAGAATAATACCATCGGAAATCATAAGTTGCCTGAAAAAATTAATTCTATTAGAAAGGATAACATTAACTTGATAGACAAAATTGAATCCATATATAAGGGTCCTAAGAAGTTATCTGAAAGCATTCTTACTGTTGAATTTGACAATCAAAATGTGTTAAATGTGATGATAAGTTAGCAGATAGACTATCTCTCCAGGATGGCAATCTACATGCTATTCAGTTAATGTCCAAGGAAAGATGAGGTGTTATCTTTAAAGGAGAAACTTCAGAACTTTGAATCACATGTGCAGAATGAGGACCAGAAGCTACGTGCTTCAGTGAAATTACTAGAAATGTATGTAGGCCAGGAGAGTCAGGCTTTACAAAATATAATAAAGAAACTATTTGAAATAATTGAAGAAATTATTGAAGCTGATGAATAGAGAAGAAAGGCAAAAAGACAGGATTCAACATCATCAGTAGCTGTTATAGATGACTTACCCAGGGTTTTAGTTTCTTACTCTGTAATCTGCTCTGACAAAGCATCAACTTCAAAAGGTGCAAAAGGATAAAAAAGGTAGATGGATTCCTATAGGAATGAATGATCTAAAATAAATTAAGCAAGATGTTATAGGTTATGTCTTGCATTTTGTATTTGTTAAAGAGATGATAAAATCATGGTCTTCTAGCATTAAAACAATGCCACAAGACTGGTTTCAGTTAGTTTCAGCAGTCCTGGAAGATGCACCTCAATTAATGTTTAAAATTTATTTCAGAGAAGAGGCAAAAATTTTAAAACAAAAGGGGAAAATAAAAGGCCTTGAGACTTCCCAAGACAAATTCTTGGTGAAGGCTTGTATGCTGACCCACAGGTTCTTTACAATGAACAATGCTTGTCCATATGCCACAAAGCAGCCTTAAATGCTTAGAACAGAATTCAACAACCAGGAAAATAAATTTAATAATATGCCAGGGTTAAACAGGCCCAGAGAAAATATTTTAGTGACTTTTTACAAAGATTAACTAAGTCTGTACAAATAGGAGTAACAGACCCACATGCTAGATGAATACTTATTGAATCTCTGGTTTTTGAAAATGCCAATTTAGAGTGGAAAAAGATACTTGGGTCTTTAAAAGTTAGATCAGAATGAACATTGAGATATTTGGCTATGATATTAAATTTTGGGTAGGAAAAGCAATTTTCAAAGGAATGATTAGACATCTGAGAAGGGATTGTAGACAAAGAATTCCTAGAAATAATATCTTTTTGGGGAATGGCAAGACTAGGAAGTCTCAGACTTCAGGTATACGTAGAAGGTGTAGCAAAGGCTGACATTGTACCAATGAATGCAGATCAACAAAAGACAGACAAGGCAACCCCATACCATTGAGAAACTCTTTGAGTGGCCTTTCACTGGCCCCCAAGCCAAAAGTGACCCAGAAATTCCCACTAACTGTGTGGGTCATGCCTAAACAGGAAAATTAAAAAATCTAGAGACTTCTGTAAAAGACCATACTGTTCTAGATGATGGCATAAACATGGAGGATAAATCAAAATTCCAATAGGAAATGGGAAACATATTTTGGCAGACTTTTATAAATGATCAAATACTAAAACTAAGAGTGTATATTAATGGCAGGCATTATATTTTTTGGTTTGATAGTCACAGGTATGCATGTTAGTATTATTACTCCAGAATCCTGACATCCAAAATGGCCTCTTCAAGAGGCAGATGTACAATTAGTAGAAATTGAAATCATATGGGCTGACTGTTTTGGGACAGAAGGTCAAAGAGAGAAGCTGAGAAAATATGTGGCTAATATTGCACTACATTTGTTGTGTTGTAACATGCTGCACAATGGAATACCCAGATTAAAATTCCTGCAGTCCCAGGAACCTATAATTCTGGGTAGGATATTATAAGGTACTATACACAAAGGTCATCAGCCATTTACTCTGTACAAGAACATAAAGAAACTAGCAAACCTTTAGAGGTACCAACAGCCCTACCATTAAAGTGGTTAACTGACAAACCAATATCAGTTAAGAAATGGCCTCTACATGAAGATAAGTTGCAGGCTTTAGAACAGCTTTTAAAGAACAGCTAGATGATTAACATATTAAGGAATCCACCAGCCCTCGGAAATCTCCTGTGATTGTTGTATGAAAGAAATCTGGTAAAAGGACAATGGTGACAAATCTAAGAGCTGTCAATTAGGTAATTCAACCTATGGGCACTCTTCATTCTGGAATCCCTCTGACTTGTCTATTACCAAAATGATGGCCTCTTATACTTATTAACTTGAAAGATTGTTTCTTCACTAGAACTTTACAAGAAAAGGATAGAGAAAAAAATGAACCTTCACAGTGCCTTCTTATACTAATTCTTAGCCTACAAGAGATATCATTGGACTATCCTCCCACAAGAAATGCTTAATAGCCCCACTCTGTGCCAATACTTTGTAAGTCAGCCACTGGAAATGATATGTAAGGAATTTTTTAGGTCGATAATTTGCCAATACATGGATGACATTTTGCTATCTGATTCAAACATGGATACTTTAGAAAGAATGTTTGAAGAAGTAAAGAAAGTTTTGCCAAAATGAGGATTACAAATTGCTTCTGAAAAAATACAGAGAGGAGATTCTGTCAATTACCTAAGTTATAAAATAGGTTTGAAGAAAGTTATAACACAAAAGGCACAAATTAGGAGTTACTTATTGCAGACTCTTAATGATTTTGAAAGACTGTTAGGAGACATTTCCAGTCTATGACCGGCTGTTGGGATAAAACCTGAAACAATTATTTATTTAACCAAAACCTCAGATGGTGATAATAACATGAATTGTCCCATAGAATTAAGAGATGAAGCAGAAAAGAAATTGACAATTGTTGATGAGAAATTACAGGAGGCACACATAGATAGGGTGAGTCCATATCTTAATTGTATTCTGGACATACTGCCTTCTAGAATTTCTCTTACAGGAATTTTAATCCAGAGGGACAATATTATCTAAAATGAATCCTTTTACCACATAAACCAAGTAAAAAAATAAAAAGCTTATGTGGAAAAAGTCTCTGAATTAGTTACAAAAGGTAAAATGAGACTTAGTCAAATAGCAGGTATTATGTCTGCTAGCAGACATAATAGTGCCTTTTACAACTAATGAAATAAAAAAGTTATGGGAAGACAATGAAACATGATAAAGAGTTTGTTATAAATTTTTGGGAGAAATTAGTAGCAATTATCATCAAAGGTATTGACTTAACCTTATAATGTGGACTAATTGTACATGATGCTCCAATAACTGAAGCCTGTACCTTTTATTCTTTTCAAAGAAATTAGGGAAGGCAGGAAACAAATTAGAAGAATTAAGTAAGGCAGAACAAAGCCCTTATAATTCTGTCCATGAAGCAGAATTATATGCTATTCTCATGGTGCTAAGGGAATTTAAAGAACCTTTTAATATAGTTACTGATTTGCAATATGCAGAAAGAGTTATATTGCATAATAAAAACTGCTAAATTTACACCAGATGATACAGACTTGACTTCATTATTTATCCAGGTGCAAGACATAATCAGGAATAGACTTTGTCCTATATACATAACACATCTCCCATCCCATATGTGTCTGCCAGGTCTTCTAGCACAAGGTAATGCAGAAATTGATCAATTATTGATTGGAAGTGTGTTGCAGGCTTCAGAATTTTATTTAAAAACTTCATTTCAATAGTAAAGGTCTAAGGAAAGCATTTTCTACTACATGGAAACAAGTTAAAAAAATATTAAAAGGTGCCCCACTTGCTCTTTCTATAATCAAACATGCTACCTGCAGGGACTAAGCCAAAGGGTACTCAAAAAATGAAATCTGGCAGATGAATGCGTTCTAATTTGCAAAATTTGAAAAATGAAATATGTATACCACACAGCATTGACACTTCTTCAGGTTTTCAGTGGGCAACAGTTTTAAGCTCAGAAAAGGCTGGTTCAGTAATCACACATTTATTAGAAGTTATGAACATCAGGTTTATACCTACACAAATAAAGACAGATATATAAAGTCCAGTATATGTCTCTGGAAAGATGAAATAATTTTTTGCTTATTATAATATTAAGCATATTACAAGTATAACATACAATCCAGTCAAGCAGTTATAGAAAGATCAAATTGAAGTACAAAAGATATGTTAAACAAATAGAAAGGTGTGAAAATGTCACCAGAAATAGATTACATAATGCTTTATTAACTTTGATTTTTCTTAACGCTAATGAGAAAGGGACAGCAACAGCTGAGGACACTGGATAATAGAAAAGTCTTCCAAATTTAGTCAACGGGTTTATTACAAGGATCTTCTGACCTCACAATGGAAGCCAGAAAATGTGTTACTTTTGGCAAGGGCTTTTGCTATTGTTTCCAAGGAAGAAGAAAAACTGGATGCCATCAAAATTAATAAAGATTCAGTTTTAAATGGAGAAAACTCTTAAAAGAAAAAGAGAAAGACAGCTCATCCACAATGGTAACAACTATACAGATGGTAAGAAAACTTTGTAAGTGTTGGGGCAGGTTTCTGTGCTTGTCTTTGCAGGAAAATACTCATCTTCAACAATTCAAGAAACTCTGGATATTTGGATTCAGACAGAAGGAAAATTAATTATCCACTAAGATTCATCGAGAAAAAGTAATCCCATTTATGAAACTAAGTAACTCATGTGTGTGTGTTTATGAATATATAGAGCTGGCTTTCAAATTGGACACTGTATCTGCCCCCTCTCTAAATTGAAGCATGTTGTTAAAATAAAAATTTAGAGTTTCTGTCTGATTTCAGGAGCCAGAATATGGGATAGAAAGAACAAAGACTTTAGAAAAAAAATTATTTTTATTCATATCTACTTTTGTTTTTATCATTCCTTTTATTGAATATATATATATGCATATGTCTATCTATATAAATAATGTTTAAGTTTTCCACAATAAACAATGAATTTTCCTACAATAACCTTTAAAGTCTTCAGGAAGAAGGTGGAGCCATAGAAGAACAATTCCACCTAGTTGATAGGATATGAGACTGATAGCGCTACTACAAGAACTCTTTTGGGTACCAACTGCTCAAGATGGTTCAAACTTGGTTAGCTGAAATGGTTCACTTTTTAACAAGATTCTGGACAGACCTCCACCAAATACTCAGAAACTATTTGCAATTATCTCAGACATTACTCTTGAAAGTTAACCATCATTTTACTTTCACAAAATCCCATTGAAAAACATTGACAGCTGGAAGTAATTCTGAAAAGACAGTGTCCCTTCTCCCAACAAAGTTTGTCCTCAGGGTTAGGGACATCATTTAGGGGTTGATTATAACTGGTATAATGTTGGGGGTTGTGAGAAATTTTATAAGCTCAGGAATCTCTTTAAAAAAAGGAAATTGAATGGAATAATAGATTAGTATGAGCTTACTCACACTAATAATAATAGTAAGCAATAAAATGAACACTTGTGAGTTATAACTTGTGTGTTATAGGCAATTTCATTGATATAGATTCTTGTATTTTGATATAAATTTAAATTATATTGATTACTGTATGAATGCATCCTTTTACCTCTGCTTAAAACATTTTTATATATTGATATGTATTTATCATATTGCAATGTACATTTCTACCTCTGATCAAAATACTTATACATTGTTTACATTTTGAGGTCATTGTCCTCATTTGTTGCACATTTACTTATTGTATAATATTCTAATATGAAGTCTTAATCTTTAATTTATAAAGGTATTAAGGATTATATATCAATAGTCATCTATGTTTGTCATACTTATATTTAGACTAATGAGGTTCTTTAGATACATAGAGATTGTATTCTGCAAAGATAGGTAATCTTCAACCACTTCAAAGAGCTGTAGAATATGCCATTTATATAACTTAAGATTCTTTTGAAGTGAATCACAATTGCTTCTGGCAGCAACAATCTATTCCCGAGAGCACTGAAGACACTCAACTTGGAGCTTGTTTTTTTTTTTTTTTTTTTTTTTTTTGAAAAACTGGCCTTTGGGCAAGAAATGCCCATTCCTCAACCACTGACAAGATACATGGTATCTGAAAATGGAAATTTCCTGCCTCTGAAAATGGTCTGTTAGTTACTTTAGGCCTTTACCAAAGTTGAATACTTCAATGTAGCACATGAGACTTTTGGTTATTGCCCAGGTAGCCAGTTGTCTCTGTCATTTGTTGCACATTTTAGAAGTTTCTTGACTGCACTTCATGCTTACTCAAGTAATATTATTTCCCTTCTCTTATCTTTGAGGGGGTTGAAGACTAGAGAGTTGTAGTTACTTTCCTCTCATGACTTGACAAATTTATTTACTATACATATTTGCTCTTATTGTATATAATTTTGTATTAGGCTTAGAACTCTCTTACTTAAATGAAAGGGGGAGGTGCTGTAGGAAGTCTTATATCCAGTGCTTACCTGCCAACTGGGCTGTGGCCTCTTGTACTATATAAGCCGATGTAGAACATGTGTCCACTCTTTTTCTGCTGTGGGATTTGGTTTCTGATCTCTGTTCAAGGAAAAGATTCTGATTTGTGAGTTTACCCTAAATTAAATAACCATCTATTCTAAGCTAGTGTGAGATTTTTTTTTTTACCATCATCTTCACCCAATGGAGACTTTACTTCTCTCTGAAATGTTCCAATCCAGGCCTCCATTGTATGCACTGCTCTCCCATCATTCTTATCTTCCAATTTTATGCAAGTGGCTCACTGATCTTGCAATTATCAATGGCTTTTATAGCCTAGAATGCTAATGTCTTTTCACCATCCTCCCTCAAATATAGTCAAGTCTCTTTTAGCAATAGCCCACTATCCTAGTACAAATTAAGTCTATTAATGATGTGGTGATCTGTGTGGCTAAGGAGCAAGATAGATAGAAATGGAATTTTTAAGCTTTATTCCACAATTAGTAATCAAAATAAATCAGGACTAGGGCTTAAACAGGATGAGTACCCAGAAGCAGAATCTGGTTAAGAGTCCATGAAGTAGTACTTTATTGCACAGCTTGCTCAGGCTGCTTATGAAATTCAATACTACCAGCTGAGAGTTACCCTGACTCACAATGGGCTAGGCTCTCCTCCATGAATTGCTATTTAAGAAAATGCCCTATGAGCTTGCTTATAGTCAGATTGTTTGGATGCATTTACACAATTGAACGTTCTTCCTTTAAGATAACACTGACTTAAGTGAAGTGAAATTAGTCAGTAGAGGGACAGTTAGATAAATAGTTCAAAATTCTCTTCTATTAAAAGAGTTTAAGTCGAGCTTGGAATACATTTGAATATTCCTTAGAATGTAATATAAGAATATTATTGGATATTAATAATTACCATTAGTATAAAGTATAATATTTGTGAATCAGAACAATGGAAATAATATATAAACTGGAGAAATACACAGTGATGATTAAATGAGTCTTTTTAGTTCAAAATCATATAAATCCTGGATTCTCTAATATAGAAAATGCAATTGTTTCCCAGATACATGTATATGCACTCCAGAAGGTACATAAAACAGAAATCCTCCCTGCCATCCAGTATTTTATATTATATATTTGTTTTAATATCACTTTATAATAATAATCACTACTAAATGTTGCTAAATTCAGGTAATTTTTGCAAAAGGAAAATCAAATTGAAAATAAAAATAAATTAGAGCTAAAAAGTGCAGCTTTTAATCTCTTATTCACAATTTATTAATGCCCCATTAGGAAATAGATGATATAGATAAAAGGAGCATTAGTTATGCATTGTAGAGCTGAACTAATTTATTTACAAGTTTATCTTTCTTGTAAACCATGTGGTTCTAAATATACAGATACTTGAGATCCAGTGTGGTTTCTGTTAATCCATGAATACTCATATTTTCTGTGTGAAAGAATGATAATTAATGTGGTGATCTGTAAAGTGCTACATGAAAAGGGAGTTTAGACTTTGGCATTCTTGATTTAAAGTGAGATAAAGAGTTACATTTAGTAAAAGAGTTTAGGATAAAATTCCTTAAAGTATAGAGTGCCTGTATCCCAAGATTCTAACAGTCACAATAGAGAAAACAGCTTTGATTCAACATATCTCCATTTATAATGGGGAGCATAACTAATAAAAAGACCAGATAAAATCTTTTAATAGAAAAAAGTAGTCAAAAACCTATTTAAAACACACACACACACACACACTTATATCTCTTCTATGGGTTTGTGGCCTGTGCTCTATAATTATTCAGAGTAGTTGTTGTCAATGTAATTACTATGAAAAAAGTAGGAGTCCCTCCTACATACACATGAGGTTGGCTCAGAAAAGTGTGCTTATATTCATCTCTTCAAACTTGGCTAAACAAGATGTGATAATACCTTACTTTTCTATTTGGAGCTATAATGAGATTAATTTTCACAATTATGCTATGAATTATTGATTGAATATTATTGAAAAAATAGGATACTTTCTAATTACTTGGAAAGGATAACTATTGGTTTTTATTTTGGGTTTCCATGGGAATTTTTCAAATAGTCTATTTTAATTGTAACAAACTGATGGACAAAAGTGATTTTTTATGGATAAATAATGAATTTCCATGTCACCAACATGGGGCCTGTATTTTTATGTACTGCCTGAGAATGCTGAGGAAAAAAGAGATAAAAAGAGAGAAAGTGGGAGAGAAAAGGATATGTCTCTTTTAATAGACTCTGCCAAAAACCAAGCCCATGAGCAAATGGCACACTAAGTAGAAGTAGTAAGCTAAATAAAAACACCTGCTACATTGAGGGCACCTATTTCCAAAATTGGGGTGATTGAATACAACTCCCAGACAAACCCAGCTTTGTAGGACCTGCTGTCTTCAGAGACCTGAAAAGGGGGTGGGGCTAGCTACCAGAAAAGGGTTTATATATCACTGCTTATCAGTTTAATGTTTGCCTCACATATCAGGGAACATTGCAACTGTACAGCAGCATGAAATTCTTAAAACAGGTTTAGATTGAAAAAAGTTTAAACATGTTAAATGTGCTTAATAATATCTATAAGTTTAATAAATAAATGAAAATGCATATAAATCATCATAGAAAAAGCAAAAAAGTAAATAGTTTAATAATAATAAAGAAAGACTAAAGCGATATAAAGGATAACAGCCATATAAGGATGTAAAGTACACAGTTTAGGTCCTGAAACAATGCCAAATTAACACAATATCAGAATACAGCTGCTGAGAGACATGGGATTGTATGAAAAACTGCTGAAGATGCAGAGATCCACAGGTAAGCATTGGACTGAACTTCAATAGTTCAGTCCATGAAAGGGAGGAGGAAAGTAAGAGCAAAGGGATCAAGACTACTATAAAGATACCCACAGAAAGGGCTTACCAGAGCTGATGGGTGCTCACTGACACCAGAATGAAAACTAGGGAGCCTGCATAAAATCAAATTAGGACCTCTGATTGTGGGTGACAGTTTTGTGGCTTTGGGCTGTTTGTGGGGCTACTGGCAGTGGAATAAGGATTTATCTCTATTGTTTGAACTGGCTTTTTGGAGCCCATTACCTATGGAGGGTCTTCTTGCTCAGCCTAGAAATGGGGTAGGAAATTGAGATTGAGTGGGAGGGCCTTGATCCTGCCTCATGGAAAACCTTACCCTCTTGGGGAGTAGATGATGGTGGGATGGAAAAAAGAGGTGGAGGCAGTGGGAGGAAGTAAAGGAGGGGAAAATGAAACTGTTATGGAAAACAAAAAAGATTGTTTTAAAATAATATAAAGAGGAGGACTGCTGAATTAAAATAGTCTAGATACTTTAGGGATGTCTTAACTTTTATATGGAAGGCAGAAAATATATTTGTTTTAGAAGAGGGTATGGTTTCATTTCTATGGGAATTAAAAGGTGGTGGATTAATTAAAGGATGATAGATATCTGGTTTGATCAGAGAATCCCCTGAAAATCCTGGCTATAGACAGAAATAATCTTAAAAACATCACAAGACAAATGATGTATATTTTACCTGCTCAAAAATAGAACAAAAAATCATCTTTGACTAACTTGTGTACATTACACAGCCCATACTTGTGTTTATGCAGATATGTATGTTATCTTTCAAAGTCTGTGCACTTTTTTTTTTTTTTTTTTGGTTTTTCGAGACAGGGTTTCTCTGTGGCTTTGGAGCCTGTCCTGGAACTAGCTCTATAGACCAGGCTGGTCTCGAACTCACAGAAATCCACCCGCCTCTGCCTCCCTGAGTGCTGGGATTAAAGGCGTGCGCCACCATCGCCCAGCTGTCTGTGCACTTTTTTGAACAAGGGAACCAGTCATTAATAAAAATTGGTGACCCAGCCTTTCAGAGTGAGTCTGTTTCAGTTTAGGTCTGCACCCAGCAAAGTTTCAAGACTTTTGGCTGAGGTGGTCTAGACTCATAGACTATTCTAGACTGGACTGTACATAAGCATTTAATTTTCCCATTGCACAGAGGCTAGACAACAAATGGTATAACTGTTTTTCTAGAACTTAACCATTTTTTTTAATTTTCTTAGGTTCCCTAAAGATGCTTTTCCTCACAGAAAAAAGAAAATAGTGTAGAGAACATAACATTATGCCCACATTAACAAGACGTGAGGTGGGTGGTTTTGGGTCATTTGGTAAATTATAAATTTATCTTTTAGTAGGGATAAAGCAATATCAGATAAAAAACATCTTTTAGTTTCAAATGCTTTACATTGGTTTGGATTTTGGTATATTGATAAAAATTTAAAGTTATTTTTGTTAGACTGTATGAATGTTTTTCTACTCTTGTTTAGGGTATTGTGACTATGTAGATCATTTAAAATGTAATATATAATTGGAAAATACAGGTTAGTAGTTAGTCATCTATAACATTCAAATGGGTAATCATATTAGGTGTGTGTTTAAGGTTAAACAGATGTTTTAGAGAGACAGGTGATCTTAAAGCACTTCAAAGACCTGAAGAATATAGCATTTGAGAAGTTTAATAAACTAAAACTTTTAATGAAAGTGAGAAATATCTGATCCTGACATTACTAATATGCTCTCTAGATGATTGATGGGCATCAAAGATCTTTCATATGAAGTTTGATTTCATTGTGGCAAAGTTAACCATTTATGCTAGAAACTCTCTTTGCCTCAGCTGTTGACAGTATAATGTCCAAACTCGACATGCAGGACCCAAAGGAATACTACTGCTGAACTTTGGTGAAACAAGGTGGGAACTTCCTTCAAATTTCCTGCTTTATAGAAAAATCTGACAGATATTTCAATCCTTTAGGCTGAAGATGGATACACTAACATTGCACAGAAGCTTAGGATGACTGTTCATGAAGCAAGATATCTGTCATTTCTACAATTTTGGAAGGAGCTTCACTTTAATTTCTGTTTACTCAGTATATTCTTCTGGGGTCTTTGATAGAGTTGAAGACTAGAGATTTATAGATACAGTTTTCCTTACTTCTGATAGGAGGTAAATTGAGTATAGAGATTTGGACTTATCCAGATAGGATAGAAAATAAAGTGATTCCTATAAATTTTCCAAATGCAAATGGCAGAATATTGTAAGTGTAATTCTTACAAAGTTGTTCTAGTTGTATATAATTTTAATATATTAAAGTGAAAAGACTTCAATTTTATTTAGACAAAATTGGGCAATGTTGAAAAAATTTAACTATGTAAAGATGTGTTACACTTGTTTATGTTGAAGAATATTACCTAACTACGTTAAGATATGTTACATTTGTTTATGATACCTATGTTAGTGATGTAAAGATGTGATGAATTTGCTCACCTTGCATTTAATTATGAAAACGTGTGTTCTTGTTTTACCTTTCCTATCTAAGAAATGAGATTAATTTAATAAAAAGCTGAATAAACAATAGCTAGGCAGAAGAGGGATAGATATAAGTAGAAGTCAGAGAAACTTAGTAGAAGGAGAAATCTAGGCTCAAAAGAGAAAGAGAAGAGATTGAGAGAGAATGAAAAGGAGCATATGGGGCCAGAACTCAGGCAGTCATGAGCCAGGAAAACAGAAGAATCAGTGACAGTAAGATATACAAAAGGAAGAAAAGGTAAAAACACTGAGACAAATGTAGATGAAGAGAAATAGGTTTAATTTATAAGAGCTAGTGGTACAAGCATAAGATAAAGTTGAGCATTAAATAACAAGAAGTCTTCTGCCCGAAAGGAAAACTAGCATACATGAATAAGTGATATCTTCAAGTGTATGGCCTTACTAATATGGTAGAGGGTAGCAAATGGACTGACATTAGCCTATCATGTTGTCTGGATGTAGGGAGCACTCTTCAGAAACACTTGACCAAAACCAATAAAATTTAACTTTTCCTGGTACTGGTGCTTTACTTGGTAGAATTGGATAACTAGTGTCACTGTTAACTTTTTATATATTACATCTTAATCACACACACACACACATGGATATGTATACTGCATACACACATGTATTAAATGTATATATGCATATATACTTTTTCAAAAGTTGGTCGTTATTCATAAAGATTATCAAAAGTGATGATTAGCCTTCCCTTCTTACAGTTCCTCTGTTATCCTAATCGCCGTTTGCACTGCTTCACTACTGTTTCACATTTTAAGCTCTGCTCTTTGTAAAATGATATTCAATTCTTCTGCCTCCAAATTTGATCTCTTTCCTGCTGCTTCCAAGTTACATATCCTTTGTGGTTATTCTAAATGAATTATACCTATCTTAAGTACAAAAATTAAGATCCACAGACAAGAAAACTAACAAAGTTTGTGCCTCTGGATCTGGGCTACTTTATTCAGGATGATTATTTCTAGTGTAATCCATTTACCAAGAAATTTCATGATAATTTTTCTTAATAACTCAATAATTGTATTATCCATTCAACAATTTGCAGAAATCTAGGCTGCTTCCAAGTACTTGTTATAAAAAAAATTATAAACACCACTTAGACATCTTCTACTGTAGAAGCATATAAAATAAATGAAAAAAATTAAATGCAGTCAATCAATACATAATAAAGGAGATAACGCCTCAACTATGTATTAGATCTCACCAAGTAAAACTTCTAGTTCCAGAATTATTAGGTTTTATTAAAGAATTTAGGAAAAGTTCTTATATACTGCCTACCTCCATTATCCAAAGTCTTTTTCCAGTGATAATTCCCCATTGCTGACTGTGACAGCAAAGACAAAACATGCACATGTGATGTGGGAATCCCTTCTGTGTGCTGTGATTACCACTAATGAATAAAGAAACTGTCTTGGCCCATTAATAGGAGACAGAACTTAGGTAGGCAAGGAAGAGAGAACTAAGTTCTGGGAGGAAGTAGGCAGAGTCAAGGAGATGCCATGGATACATGGCCAGAAATAGATGTGCTGGAACTTTGTTGATAGGCCACAACTTTTGTGGTGATGTACAGATTAATAGAAATGTGTTAAATTAATGTGTAAGAGTTATTCAAAAATAAGCTAGAGCTAAATGGCCCAAGCAGTGATTTAATTAATACAGTTTCTGTGTGATTATTTGGATTCTGGGCAGGTGGGATGAACAAGCAGGCCCTCTTCCTATAGATTGGTGCCTATGTGGCCTACCAAATCCAAAAAAAAAAAAACTGACATGGTTTTGAAAGAAATTCTAGAAAATAAATACAGAGTTTAACAGCTTCTTCTGATTGCTGATGTGGTGTAGCTCCTTTAAGAGAGGTTTTTCTGACTCAGCTGCAACAAAAAAGTAGCGGTTTTTGAAATGCCATCTTTCTGGTCTGTGCTGCTAATACAACCTCTATCTCTTTCACGAGACAGAACATTTGAATGGGGTTTGTGATTAAAGTGTTACAACTTGCTCTTTGGCATAGTAGAGCAGTTGAGTGCCTGAAAGTGGGGTGGTACACATGGCTCAGATGCACAAGTGGCTCCACCATGCAGGGCTGTGCAGAGCAAGTGGCAATTTATCATATTTGACCTAGTAATAATGAAGATTAAATATTAAGAAGCTCTTAAATATTGTAAAAATGCTTCTGGTAAGAAAATAATGACAGAATGCAATAAAGACAAATCCAGATTAGTCATAGTGTTGGATAACTGTACAGAGGCATAACAGAGAGAAGAGAAAGGGTATAGAGAGTCATAAATAAAATTACTTGTTGTGGGAGCTCATTCTGCTCCTTCAGCCAATAGCCACTGAGATACCAGCCCACTGGGGTGTGGTCTCTCTCCCTTTAAAAAAGCGGCCACTTCCCTCTGCGCTCTCTCTGGCTTCCACCTCCGCTTCCGGCAAGTAGGCTCCATTCCTGATTGCATAGAGGGCTGTTGTCTGGGACGGATATCTGTAAGTTTTTCCCCTTTAAATAAATAGCTTCTCTATTGGTCATAATTCCAAACTGGTGTGGGATTGTTTGTGATTTATACCTTCAATTGGCTCCTGAACATGTGGCTTTTTGGCTATGCGCCTCTGAGGATTTGGTAGCTGTGCGGCTGCCAGGAGCCGGTGATCTCTCTGACGGGGCCTCCTTCCCCCTCCGCACAGCTTAGAGATGCTCTCAGTGAGCCACCACTCCACTGCCGCCACCGTCACCACCGCGGAAAAAGTGAGCGAGCAAACAGAGCTCAAAAAGCGAGACTCATCTTGACCTCCCCCCCCAGCCCACTGCAGGCCTGCCTGCCTGCCATATTTTGCCCATGCCTAGCAGCAACAGCAGTGCACACAACTGCTCCATGTCCTCTCCCTGCAGGCGGCTGAGTCCAACCTACACTGCAACCCACCTGTGGTTAAATAATTCACAAAGCACATGGTCTGTGAATTAAACTTCTGTATTTGAGTATAGATTTCAGAATGTTTTCCGGTTCTGACTACTCAGCCATGTGGATTCAGGTGCATCCCGCCACCTATTGGCAGGCAACAGTCATTACAGGTAAACTTTATTTCGATTAAATACAAATAATTACAGGTTCGCTTGAAAATGTCGGGTATTACCATTCAAGGTTTTCACAGCTTTTCTAATTATACCATGGTTGAGATCTTACAAGAGGATATCCCACTGGTTTGGATATTCCTGGGGCTTATTATTCTACTTTTTTGTTGGCTTCTTTAAAATATGGTTTGATATTAGAAAAATGATACAGTGCTTACAGAATGAATTCAGGATTCTTAGGGCAGAGGTGGAATGCTTAAGAAAGGGCACAACTGTTTTGATTGACAACTTTCAGTCAGTTGAGGTAATTTCAAAAACAATTCAGACTGATATCAACCTCCTCAAGAAAGAGTTTGAAATTCTCAAGGAGGAGAATAGATCCTTGTCTAATATGACTCTGTCAACTGAGAAAAACTTAGAAAAGGTTCAGACTAATATTAAACAGAGCTTCGCTGCTCTGGAGAAGGGGACAGCTGATTTGGCTCATAAACTTCAGTCCCTGTCTGTAGGTGCTGAAACCTTATCTGAGAGGATTCAAACCGCTAATAGGACTTTATCAAATTGGTATGAAAGATTAATGGACAGAATTTCAATACAAGAAGGCACAATTTATGCTATGAAAATTGTGTCCAAAGATGAAATGTTATCTCTAATGGACAAACTTCATACCTTAGAATCCTCAATGAAGGCTTTGGAACATAATTCTGGACAGGAGATTCAGGCCTTGCAGAAGGCAATGATGAATAGAATTGAAAAGATTGAGGAAATTCTAAATTCTGATGAAGAGGAGCAAAGGGTAGGAAGGCAAATTTTAGCTCCATCTGTGGGTAAATCTCTCCAGGATAATTCTCGCAATGCTCTACCTAAAGCTCTAACTGCCTTTCCAGTAATAACAACAGAGAAAGTAATTGGTTCCTGAAACCCTAGGGTTATCAAGGAAGATACATGGGAGCCTGTCCGTATGAATGATCTGAAACAAATTAGACAGGCTGTTATGAATTTTGAGATGCATGCCTCCTTTGTTAAAGAGATGCTAAAATCATGGTCTGGAACAAACAAGGCCATGCCTTTTGACTGGCTCCAACTGGCTTCTGCGGTCCTTGAAAGTGGATTGCAATTGAATTGGAAATGCTTATTCAGACAAGAGGCTAGACTTTTAGAACAGCAGGAAAGAGTGAAGGGAATTGAGATTTCCCTAGATCAAATTCTAGGTGAAGGGCTCTTTTCTGACCCTCAGGAACAAGCTAAATGTGAGGAACACACCCTATCCATATGTACTACAGCAGCCTTAAGGGCTTGGGACAGGGTGCAAAACCCAGGACAGAGAATGGAATCATATGTCAGAGTTAAACAGGGTCAGAGAGAACCCTTTAGTGACTTTTTACAAACACTAACTAAAGCTATACAAATAGGGATATCTGACCCAGAGGCAAGACATATGATTATTGAATCTTTGGCTTATGAGAATGCCAATGTGGAATGCAAAAGTATCTTTGGGGCCATTAAAGATGAGATCAGTGCCCTTGGATGAATGGGTTTTGCATACACTTAATGTTGATACATTTGACTATGGCACTGAAGCATCGGTAGAAGAAGCAATTTCCAATGGTAAAAGAAGGCACTATAATAAAGAATGTTTTAAGTGTGGTAAAATGGGGTATATGAAAAGGAATTGCAGACAATGGATTTCCAGAAATAATAATAATAATAATAATAATAATAATAATAATAATGCCTCTTCTAGAAATACCAGAAATAGAAGGACTCAGCCTTCAGGTTTATGTAGGAGATGTGGAAAAGGCAGGTATTGGATAAGTGAGAGTAGATCAACAAGAGATAGACAAGGCAACCCGTTACCACCGTGAAACGCAATGAGGAGCCTTTTGCAGGCCCTCATGGCGAATATGGTCTAGTCATTTCTGGTTACTGTCAAGAATGTGCCTCGTCAGGAAAATTAGAAAGCCCCATACCTGCTGTTAAAAGCAATAATGGCCTGAAGGATGAGTTACGTTTGTTTTGGGAGACTTCTATAAATGAACAAAGACCAAAGATAAGAGTGTGTGTAAATAGAATTTTTATTATTACTGACTTACTGGACACAGGTGCAGATGTAACTATCATTACTCCAGAATCTTGGCATCTGACTTGGTCTCTTCAGGAGGTAGATGTTCATATTCTGGGAATTGGAACCCTCTCTCGCAGGAGATGGGTTGAATGCATAGGGCCAGAAGGGCAAATAGGAACACTAAGGCCATATGTAGCCAATATTGCAGTGAATTTATGTGGCCATGACCTATTGCAGCAATGGAATACCCAAAGTAACATTCCTGCTGCTTCTAGAGCCTATATTTCTGAGGAAAATATTAAAAGATATTACAGACAGCGGATACCAGCCTTTCGGGCAGTACAAGAACACAAAACAATTGTTGGACCTTTAGAGGTACCAACAGCCCTACCTCTTAAATGGTTGACTGAGAAGCCAATATGAATCAATCAATGACCTTTAGCTGAGGAAAAGTTGCAGGCTTTAGAACAGCTGGTACAAGAGCAATTAGATGCTAGACATATAGAAGAATCTACCAGCCCTTGAAATTCTCCTGTATTTGTTGTTAAGAAAAAAATCTGGTAAATTGAGAATGGTGACAGATCTCAGGGTTATCAATAAGGTTATTCAACCAATGGGCCCTGTGGAATCTGGAATTCCTTTGCCCTCTTTATTACCAAAAGGATGGCCTTGCACAGTTATTGATTTAAAGGATTATTTCTTCACTATACCTTTAGAAGAGAAGGATAGAGAAAACTTTGCCTTCACAGTGCCTACTTATAATAACTCTCAGCCTATGAGAAGGTACCAGTGGACCATTCTCCCATAGGACATGTTGAACAGTCCCACCTTGTGCCAATATTTTGTAAATCAACCATTGCAAATAATACACATGCAATTTCCCAAGTCTATCATTTATCATTACATGGATGATATTCTGTTGTCTGATTCAAACATAGACACCTTAGAAAGACTGTTTGAAGAAGTAAAGAAGGTTTTACGTAAATAGGGATTGCAGATTGCTCCAGAAATAATACAGAGAGAAGATTCTGTTAATTACCTAGGTTATAAAATAGGTTTGCAAAAAATTAAAACACAAAAGGCAAAAATTAGGAGAGAATGGTTACAGACTCTTAATGACTTCCAAAGTTTGTTAGGATACATTTCCAGTCTACGACCAACTGTTGAGATAACACCTGATCTAATAGTTCATTTAAACAAAACCTGAGATGGTGATAAAGATTTGAATAGTCCCAGAACACTGACAGCTGAAGCAGAAAAGGAACTGACAATTATTGAGGAAAAATTACAGGAGGCACATGTGGATAGGGTGAACCCAAATCTTAGCTGCATCCTAGTCATATTGCCTTCCAGAATTTCTCCTACAGGAATTTTAATGCAGAGGGAAGATACTATTTTAGAATGGATCTTTTTACCACACAAACCAAGTAAAAAATTGAAAACTTATGTAGAAAATGTCTCTGAATTAATTATAAAAGGTAAGCTGAGACTTCATCAACTAGCAGGTATAGACCCAGAAAAAATTATAGTGCCTTTCACTACTGACGAAATAAAAAAGTTATGGGAAGACAACGAACCATGAAAAAGGGCTTGTGCTAATTTTTGGGGAGAAATTAATAGCAACTATCCCAAAAGAGATAGACTTAACATCATAAAGAGAACTTCTTGGATTCTTCCTAGAATTGTACGTGATGCTCCAATAACTGGAGCCCGCACGTTCTATACTGATGCAAATAAATAAGGTAAAGCAGGTTACAAGTCAGATGAATTGAGTAAGGTGGAACAAAGCCCTTATAATTCTGTCCAGAAGGCAGAATTATATGCCATTCTTATGGTGCTAAGGGATTTTAAAGAACCTCTTAATATAGTTTCAAATTCACAATATGCAGAAAGAGTTATCTTGCATATTGAAATGGATGACACAGAGTTGACTTCATTGTTTATTCAAATACAAGACATAATCAGGAATAGGCTTTGTCTGATGTACATAATTCACATCTCATCACATACTGGTCTGCCTGGTCCTCCAGCACAAGGTAATACTGAGATTGATCAATTATTGATTGGAAGCATGTTCAGGCCTTAGAATTTCATAACATGCATCACGTCAATAGTAAAAGCCTAAAGAAAGAATTTTCCATTGCATGGCAACAAGCTAGGGACATTATAAAGAAATGTCCTACTTGTTCTTTTTATAAACAAACACTGTTGCCTGCAGTGAATAACCCAAAGGGTACTCAAAGGAATGAAATCTGGCAGATGGATATGTTCAACTTTATGGAATTTGGTAAATTAAAATATGTACACCACACCATAGACACATATTCAGGTTTTTAATGGGCTACTGCCCTGAGCTCAGAAAAGGCTCATTCAGTAATCACACATTTATTGGAAGTTATGGCCATCATGGGTATACCTACACGAATAAAGAAAGACAATGGTCCAGCATATGTATCTAAGAAAATGAAATGCTTTTTTGATTATTATAATATAAAACACATTACAGCTATACCAAATAATCCTACAGGTCAGGCAGTTATAGAAAGATCAAATAATCCTATAAAGAACATGCTGAACAACAGAAAGGGATAGAAAATACCCCCAGAAATAGATTACATAATGCTTTATTAACCTTGAATTTTCTTAATGCTGATGATAAAGAAACAACAGTTGCAGAAAGACATTGGATAATGGAAAAGTCTTCTGAACTAAATCAACCAATTTATTTCAAAGATGTACTTACCTCTCAATGGAAACCAAGAGGTATGCTACGTTGGGTAAGGGGTTTTGCTCTTGTTTCCACATGAGAAGAAAAATTGTGGATAACATCAAAATTAATAAAGTTTCTATTTGAAGAAAAGAAACCTCTTGGAAAGGTGAAATGACAGCTCATCCACAATGATGATATTCATATAGGATGGTAAGAAAAACATATAGAATGTGGGCAGGGTTCTGTTATTATCTCCACAGGAAAGCATTCATCTTTGAAAAATTCAAGGGACCCTGGATGTTTGAATACTGACAAATGGACAAATAACTGTCCAAAAGGGACTATCTGTCAAGAAAACCGAATAGGTTCTGTAAGTATAGAAATCTAAGATATACAAAATCATATTTCTAAATTTATAGAGCTGGTTTTGGAGATGGACTCTGTCTCAGTCCCTCTCTAATTCCAAGCCTGTTGTTAAGAGAAAAACCCAGAGTTTCTGGAGTTTCTGTCTCATGTCAAGAGCCATAATATGGGACAGAAAGAAATATTAGTTTAGAAAACATCTTTGCGGGGCTGGAGAGATGGCTCAGAGATTAAGAGCATTGCCTCCTCTACGAAAAGTTCTGATTTCAATTCCCAGCAACCACATGATGGCTCACAACCATCTGTAATGTGGTCTGGTGCCCTCTTCTGGCCTGCAGGCATAGACACAGACAGAATATTGCATACATAATAAATAAATATAAAAAAGAAAACATCTTTTCTTTTCTTCATATATATCATACCTTTCATTGAATGTATCTATCATGCCTTTCATTGAATATATGTATGTCTATACATGTCTATATGATTAATTTTTAAGTTTTTCACAATGAACAATGAGTATTTCCTGCAGTGACATTTGAAGTTTCCAGGAAGAAGATGGGGCCCCATAACAACAATTCCACCTGGTTGATATGAAATCATGATTCTGATAGTGCTACTACAAGACCTGTTTTGGGTACCAGCTCCACAAGACGGTTCCAATTTGGTTAGCTGAAATGGTGCACATCTTGTACAACATTCTGGCCAGACCTGCACAAAATACTCAGAGACTATTTGCAATTTTAAAAGACATTGATCTTGAAATTTAACCATCATTTTACTTTCACAGGATCCCCCAGAAAGAATGTTGCCCCCATGACAGCTGGAAGTAATTCTAGAGGACAACGTCCCCCTCCCAGTAAAGTTTGCCCTTGGGTTTAGGGACATCATTTAGGGGTTGATTATAATAATATACGGTTGAGAGTTGGGGGAGGAATTTTATAAGCTCAGGGATCATTTGAAAAAAAAGAGGGATAATTGGATGATGGGATAATAGATTGGTACTTGTTGGTACTTGTGAGTTATTGTTTTGAGACATATATATTGGTATCGATTCTTATATATTTATACAAAGTTAAATTATATTTACTATTGTATGCATGCATGCTTCTTCCTTTGTTTAAAACATTTTTATACATTGATATATATTGCATTGATATATATAGTATAAATTTAGCATATTGCAGTGTATATTTCTATATATTGTTTATGTATTGATATATATTTACCATATTGCATTGTATATTTGTACATTGTTTATATTTGGAGGTCATATTGTCCTCATTTATTGAACAGTTGCTCATTGTCTTAGTCTTTAAGTTAGATAGGTATTGAGAATTTTATAGATCAATAGTCATCTAAGTTTGTCATTTATAATTAGCCTAATCAGGTTCTTTAGATACATAGAGATTATACTCAGTATAGATAGATAATCTTCAACCCCTTCAAACAGCTGCAGAAAATGGCCTTTAATCTAACTCAGAGTTTCGTGGTAGTGAGACACAATTGCTCCTGGCAACACTGATATATTCCTGAGAGAATGTTGAGCACCAAAAACACTCCACCTGGAGCCTTTCTTTTTGGCAGACCTGGCCTTTGGGCAAAGAAATGCCCATGCCTCAACCACTGACAGAGATACAGAGTATCCATACATGGATAAAACAGAACTGTCATATCCTGCCAAGACAGGGTAAGATGGTTTTGAAAAGTTTCTGGCTTTTGAAAATGGTATGATAGTTATGTTAGTCCTTAGCCAAAGTTGGTTGCTTCAACGCTGCAAATGTGAGCTTTTGGTGATTGCCCAGGTAGCTAGTTGTCTCTATGATTTGTTGCATAAAATTATTTCCCTTCTCAGATTTTCGATGGATTTGATGACTTGGCCAAGTTATTTATTATACAAGACTTAAGCTAGTTAGAATAGGATATTTGTACTTATTGTATATAATTTCATAGTAGGTTTAGAACTCTCTTACTAAAACAAGAGGGGGAGGTGTTGTGGGAGCTCCTTCTACTCCTTCAGCCAAGAGCAGCTGAGATTCCAGCCAACTGGGGTGTGGTCTCTCTCCCTTTAAAAAAGCGGCCACTTCCCTCTGCGCTCTCTCTGACTTCCGGCTCCACTTCCAGCGAGTAGGCTCCATTCCTGATTGCATAGAGGGCTGTTGTCTGGGACGATGATCTGTAAGTTTTTCCCCATTAAAGAAATAGCTTCTCTGCTGGTCATACTTCCAAACTGGTGTGGGATTCTTTGTGACTTACACCTTCAGCTACTGTTTTAAAAAAAAATAAGGTAAAGTATTGAAAGAGACAGATTACAGAGAGTCATTGCTTAAAAGGAATAAAAAAAATAAGTCATGTTATAAAATGGAAAATTCACAGAGAGTCTGGATTATGTATATTATTGTATTATCTTTGAGTATTTTGACCATGAATTACCTAAATGCAGAGAGACATTTCACTGTTTTAGCCTATAAAGGTATCTTGATTTCAGAATTTGTGTCTTAGGATATGGTGTTTTGGAAAAGATGTTCTTCTTTGTCTCCACAAAAGAAAAAGAACCTGTGGATTTATTTCAGGCTAATATGGTTTCAGGGACCAAAGTCCCCTAAAATGTCTCTGTGAACACCCCAACAACGCTCTTAAAAATTAATTCACGCAATAAACAGCAGGAAGCAGTTTGGAGAGAAAAACTATGCATATATTCCAAAATATTGTCTATAAATGTTTGTTTACATTTAAAGTGAGATATGATATAGATATGAATAAAATGCATTAGTATGGATACTGGTATATTGATACAAATTTAATATCAATTTTGTTATGTGTATACGTATTTCTGATCTTGATTAAGCTATTGTATTTGTTTAGCTTATTTTAACATATAAAGTATAATCAAGAATTATAAATTAATAGATAATCATCTATAATAGTCAAGCTTATAGTCATGTTAGTTAGATTTTTCTAGATGTACAGAGAAGTATTTCATTTAGATAGGTTGTCATTCAAAAATTTCAGAGATCTTAAGAATATGGCATTTAAAATTTTTAAATACCTTAGGGCTTTTCATGATAATAAGACACATCCGCTCATGGCAGCACCAATTACTGAAAGAGGAAGATGGGCATCAAAGAGGCTCATTAGCCATTTGGGAAAGAAACTGCTCTTGCCTGAACTGCTTACCTGTACATGCAGGGCCCACAGAGAAATGACTGCTAAACTTTCCTACAGTTGAAATGGTCCTTTGGAGTTCATGCTTCATGAAAGTGTCTGTGAGACATTCTGCAGGATACAGAAAAAATTGACTGGCAAATTTCCAATAAAGACAGACCTGTCTTTGAAATTTCCTGCTTCATGGAAAAGTCTGCTGTATAATATGGGCCAGCAAGCTGAAGATGGATGCCACAATGGTACAGAAGAACTTTGCTTGACTGTCCAGGTAGCAAGATGTCTCTATCAGTTCTTAAAATTTGGAAGTTGCTTGCAACACATTTCCTGTTAACTTAGGTAATATTATACTATATCCTTCTGGAGTCTTTGATGGTGTTGAAGAATTTATAGTTATGATTATTATTTTCCTTAGTTATGATAAACAGTAAAATAAATAAAAATATTGAACTGTAATTCTTCATTGATACTTGTTTTATTATATCTAATTTTATTATATTAATGTTTAAACCTTGCTTTTTATTTAAACAGAAAAGAGAAGGTGATGTGGGAGTCTCCTCTGTGTATGGTGATTACAATTAATGAATAAAGAAACTGCCTTTGCCTACTGATAGAAGACAGAACTTAGGTAGATGGGGAAGACAGAACTGAATTCTGGGAGGAAGAAAGCAGAGTATGGGAGATGCCATGGATTCACTGCCAGAGGTAGACCTGTTGGAAATTTGCTAGAAAGCCACAATCTTGTGGTGATATACAGATTAATAGAAATATGTTAAATTAAGATGCAAGAGTTAGTCAATAAGAAGCTAGAACTAGTGTTCCAAGCAGTGATTTAATTAATACAGTTTCTGTGTGATTATTTTGGGTCTAAGCTAGCCAGGCAGTATATATGAACAACACACAGATTCAAATTAAACAAAATCTAAGCACTATAAATTAAGTGGACACAAATTCCTACATCTAACTGAGAAACCATATGGTTGGTACCTACTAGTAGGTTTTCTTCAATGGAGTGGCAGTTAACACACCCCTGGACTGTTGCATGTCCACAAGTATTTGGTAAACATAAATCACACTTTTTTTGTGTTTGTGTGAGTGATATGCTTAATGTTTTATTTTGATTTGGTACTTTTGTCTCATTCATTGACTTTCTTTTTTTTCAGATTGTCTGTTTTAATTATTGCTTTTAATTTTCTCAAAGAATAAGAACTTGGTACATAAGGAAGCAGAGAATATTGATGAGGAGTTTGAAGTGTGGGAATATGTGAAAATACATTTTATGAAAAGCTTTTTAAAGAAAAACTATCAAAGGCCATTTTGATATCCACCAGGATTATGTCTGTGATCCTTTCTGGTATCCATGATAGCATACTCATAACTGAAAATGAGAGACATTGAAGACATTTTTGACAACCCACCCCCATAAAAAAGGAAAGAAACATTGCATGCAGAAAGCTATTGAAGAGAGCCAATAAAATTGTGATAAAGATATTTAAGTGTTGCTCTTCACAGTTGATGGCTTTTCCCAGGGCTTGGATGAAAGTTGGATCGTGGGGAAAGTCTCAGTTTCCTTTAGGGCTGACCATTATAAATGTGTCCATGCTCCAATTAGTATATAACCAAAACAAATTGTACTGCTGGAATTTTTGTTTTGTTTTGTTTTTCTTATATTTTGATTAGATAGAATGCAAGGGTGAGATGGTGGTAGATCTGGAAGAAATAGGAAGTAAGTGTGATTGGGGAGCATTGTATTAAATTCCCAAATAATTAACAAAATATTATGTTAAAAAAGGAACAAAATTGATACTAATCAAAAGGAGCCAATCTGAGACAACATAACATGTGAACACATTTATATGAAATTTAAAGAATATGAAGCTCCATGGAGCGACAACGTGGATTGTTGATTTCTTTTAACTAGAAAGTGGTAGAGTGGATAGTAACTATTGACTGGTTTGCGGGAGTTTTTAGAGTTTGCTTATTTGTTTTTCCATGAATTTACTGAGGGTTCTGTCAGTAATTCTAGCACTTCAGTTAATGGCCCACTTTCCAAGCAGTGGCCCCATGGAACATTTTGTCCTGTCCGGATCTACCTCCTGCCCCTAATACAAAATGTACATTTTAGTCAAGTCACTATCATAATATTTGTTAATAGGACTCAGGAGTCTGTGACAGGAGTGAAAGTATGCTAGCTTGAAGAAACTGAGGATCACCTTGCTGATCTCTCTTTGCCAGGTTGTCTACAAAAGAGAACATTTTTTTTTACTCTGCAAAAAAAAAAAATGACTGCTATACTCAAACCCCCTCCCTATGAATTCATGTGTCTCCATCTACCAAACTGTCTCTATCTCCCTAGGATTACTTTCTGTAAACTAATTGCTGACTTATGCTCTTGATCTAAGGTTTATTTTATTTCATTAACACAAAATGCAACCTCTGGATTCACAGTGTAATTGATTTTCCACAATGTAATTGAATATTCTGAGGTTGATTAAGGGTAATTCACAAAACAATCCCAAACCAGTTTGGAATTAGGATTAATAAAAGGGTTGTTCATTTAAATGAAAAAATTACAGAGCACTGTACTAGACAAAAGCCCTCTGTATGACCAAGAAAAGAGTCTGTTAACTGGATGCCAAGTTTAGAGCAAGAGAGGGAGTGTATGGCTACCACTGCTTTTCCTCTGTATGCTGTAAATACCATTGGTTAGTAACAAATCTGTTTTTGCTCAATTTCAATGCAGAATAAGGAAAAAAGAAAATCCCAAGCAGAATGAGGAGGAGAGAGTATGTGAAGTAAGAGAGATGATATGTAACTCCCACAAGACACAGACACCAGACACTGGTCAGAACCTTATTGGTGGGCCACAACCACATAGAGATACATAGATAAATAGAAATAGGTTTATTTAAGATATAAGAGCTATCAAATAAAAAGTGTGAGCTAATAGGCCAAGCAGTGTCATAATTATAGAGTTTCTGTGTGATTATGTCAGGTCTAGGTAGCCAGGAAATGAATGAACAGCCTCTAACTACAGTTCTGGAAGTAGATATAGTTGACTTTCTCATTAAGAATCAGTTTAAAATAAAAAATCAAACTATAAGCATCTAAAGAAATAAGTAAATAGAGAAAATAGAAAAGAAATTATTTGTATTAAATATTCTAACTCAGATTTGCTAGATAAAGGAGATACATGTGACAAATCTTACACAATCCAGAGAAACTGATGGTGTTACAATTGTTCTTGACAGCAACTCTTCATGGTTTCAACTATTTTTCTTTTATCATTAATCCTTATCCAGCCATCATCATTCAATCCATATTATCAAGCTGTGTGTAGAAAATATATTTAAAAATAAATTAAAGCAATTAAAGATCACAAAAACTTAAATCTAAAGCTGTAGAACAGATTTTGTAAAGAATAGATCCTGGTGCTATCATTTATAGTAGAGCAGTAACAACCTAAGTAAATTTAACTAGTCTATGTAAGAATGAATTTTGACACTTTACATATATGATTGTATATTATAATAAGGCAATCATAAAATTTATATAAATATATTCTCTTTTGCATGTTATAAATGCCATATATGTGTTTAGATGCATATATACATTTAATTCTAAAATATAATTTTACAAAGAATGTTTTTTGTTTGTCAATATTTTTTAAACTCTATGCTACATATATGGCTTCAGATAATGTATAGAAGAATAACCTGACCTCATACACTTTAAGTTCTTATATACGAAATAAAAGCTTGTGTACATATGTGCACAAGTTTTTTTTATAAATTCTAATGATTGGGCTTCAATGCTTGTATCTTTTTTGAACTTTTAACAAATTAATAGATATTTGAGAATTCAATGAAATATATTTTTCATATACTAAAATCCCTGGTCCTAACTTGCCACAGATATACTCAAGTTTATACTCCCTGTGAGTCAAAACCATAGAATCAAATCTGAACTTTCCATATGCTTTTTGATGTGTGTGTATCCACTGGATAATCAATGAACTAAAAACTTATGTGTGTGTTCATATGTGTGTTTTTAAATATATGTATGACTTGTCTAGCCATAGGTTCTTAGAGCCCAATGATGGTATCAGGTACCAGTTTTATCTTGTGGAATGGGCTATAAATTCAATAAGAAAATGGTTGATTAAACCATAATATTCAGACTAATATACATCAATGGGCATATATTTCCAGACCAGTTACTATTATAAGTGCTAAAATTTACAGGTCAATGAGATTGGTGGTTGCTTTTCTCCTCAATTATCATGTCTATTTAGTTCTTTGACTATGATAGCTACCTGATAGAGTTAAGGTTACTAGTTCAATTTCAGCATAATTCCCCATGTTCTATGACTCAAGTATTAGTTGTTTTCAGTAATGTAACATGAAGACTTGCTTGTAGGAGTTTCCATTCTGCCCAGTTTCCACAGCAGGTAAGCCACAAAGAAAATCACAGAGACTCTGCATTAAATATAAACTAATTGGCCCATTAGCTCAGACTTTGTTTTAGTTCTTATAACTTACATTAACCCATTATTCTTATCTATGTTAACCACATGGCTCAGTATCTTTTTCAGCATGTAGGTCACATCCTGCTTCTTCCAAGGTTTAGGCAGAACTGTGGAGGAAGCTTCCTCTTCTTCCCAGAATACTCCTGTTCTCATTATCCCTCCTCTCCTTCCTGTCTGGCTACTGGACAATCAGCATTTATTTAAAATGTAATTGACAGAATACAGAATTATCCCCAAGCATTTCCCCTCTTTTTATAAACAAAGGAATATATCCATAGTCCATTTGTTGGAAATATGGGTATAGTTATTCCTGCTTGTTGGGGCCAATGATAATCTTATGGGAACCTAAAGAAGATTTAGAATTAAGATCATGTCTTGACTAGAGTATCCTGTGAATCTTGATCATCTCAGGCAGAAGTCTTGAATCTGTTCTGGATGTAGAACTCTGACATATGGGCCATCTGTTCCAACTGGAGATTTCTCAGGTGATCTTGCTTACACAAACCTATTGTTTTTTAATTCAGAATGAATCCACATCCTCTTATTTCCTGTGGAAGCAAAAGCAAAATTTATTTTCCAAAGTAATATACTGTTTTACTTCAATTTTGAAGTCAAGTCATGTTTAAAATACCTATCTCGGATTAATTCAGTAGCATTTATAAGCAAATATCTTTCAGTAGCTGTTGCTCTTTCCTCAGCATTTAAATAATTCAAAGAGAGCATAATAACATACAGTATCCAGACTGTATATTTTTTAGCTTTACATGGCTGTATTTTCAACTCTATTTCTTTATTTTTAATTTCTGGCTTTTTGAGACAGGCTTTCTATGTATCTTTGTCCTGGAACTCACTCTGTAGACCAGGCTGTCCTTGAACTTACAGAGATCCATCTGTCTCTGCCTTCCCAGTGCTGGGATTAAAGTTGTGTTAGCACACCTTGAACTCACAGAGATCTGTCTGCCTTTGCCTCCCAGGCATTGGCATTAAAGGTGTGTACCACCACACCCAACTATTCTCTTTCTTTCTTTTTTTTACTTTAAAGAATTTGACCTTTAATCTGCATATATTTTTAACATACTGTAAACCATTTAGAGGTTTTCTTCATCTTTGAATCTATTTTTACTCTATCTCTCTCTCTCTTTTTCTGATCTCATGTGTCTTTAATTTGCTAAGCCATATGGAGAGAATTAAAGCCATGGTTTTGACAGCTAGATCCAGCCAATTTCTTAGCTTTGTGATATTTCAGTCTCATGGTGGAGGTATAAGCCAGAGCCATGTTTATTGCCACAACTCTATGGTGTTTCAAGACCCTGCCAGCAAGCAAACTACAGTAGTTTGGTCACAAACCACACTCAAATGCTTTGTAGTCAGAGTGCCTGCCTGAAAGAGTCAGAGTTTTCCCTGGCAGGACAGCCCAAAAAGCCAGCATTTTAAAACAGTGCAGCTTTTTTTTTTTTCCTGCTATGGCTGAAAACCAAAAAGCATGGAGTCAGCTTTTATCAACACCTTTTAAGTGTTTTGTGGCAGGACCTTTTAAAGAGCTGCATGGTTTTGTAGCTAAAGCTGAGTCAGGAAGCCTCTTTTAAATGACAGTGCTTGCTTGCCCCTAGCAAGAAGAGTTGAACGAAGAAATTGCTGCTACCAAGAAATCATGCATAATGCTGTTCTTTTCTTCTAGAATTATTTCCCAAGCTGTCTCAGGCTTTATGTGGATGCAGTTGTCCACACATTGGTGCCATTTTGTAACATGAAGGCCTACTTTTGGGGTTTCTGTTCTACCAAGGTCCCACAGCCAGTTAGCCCCAAAGAAAATCACACAGAGAGTCTGCATTAATTATAAACTGATTGACCCATTAGCTCAGACTTTGTATTAGCTCTTATAACTTACATTAACCCATTATTCTTATCTATGTTAGCCACATAGCTCGGTACCTTTTTTGGCAGGATAGGTCACATCTTTCTTCTTCGGCGGTCTGAGCAGGACTGCAGAGGGAGATTTCTTCTTCCCAGAATGCTCCTGTTCTCATGTCTCTGCCTCTACTTCCTGTCTGGCTACAGGAGAATACAAAATTGTCCCCCACCACAGTAGTAGAATTTTATTATCAAGTTCTGAAAGGTAAACAGAAACATCCTGTGATGCTTGGAAGTCCATGGGTTTTTTTCTGGTCATCACATTAAAAGGAAATTATTCATTGCATTCATTGTGTTTTGCATGCGATACCTTGTATCTAGTAGGGTCATTGTCACTCAACTATAGCTTAACTACCTTTAAACACATACTTAAGAAGCTTTCACAGTATTACCTTTACATATGACTTTTAGGAACGTCTTCAGTGTTAGTTATCTCTCCCTTTATTCCCTCCTCTACGATGCTCTCACATCCGTCATATCTTCTAACCCTTACTAGGGGGTTCTTCTTCATTCCATTCTATCTCCCCTTACTTGAAAACCCTAAATCTATGATTTCATACTCATTATTTGATGTCTATGGAAATTTCAAATTAGATACTCATATACATACATTCATAGCTGACATTCATAAATAAGAGAAAAACCTGTATCATTTGTCTTTTTGTGTTGGTTATCTCACTCATAATGAGTTATTCCAATTGTATAACACACACACATATATATGTTAATTACAACATATATATATGTGTGTGTGTGTGTTAACTGCATTTGTATTAACAGTTAAATGTATCACATTTTTTTCCATTCATCAGTTGATGACTTCTGTCTCTTTTAATTTTCTAAGAGTAAAAAGATCAGGAATGGATGTAGATTAGAAGCTGTCTTTGCAGTTTTTATGTATTTGCCTAAAAGTGATATATACAGGTCATGTGGTCCCTATTTCTAGTTTTCTGAAGATGCACCGGACTATTTGCCATATTGGCTGTGTGTGTTTATTTTGACAAAATTGTGAATAAGTGTTTACTTTTGTCTCTAATCCTCTCTAGCATCTGCTATGATTTTGATCATCACTATTCTGATTGGGATATGAGGAACCCTCAAAGTTGTTTTAATTTGCATTTTCCTCATGGATAAGAATGTTGAATAGCTTTAAAATATTTCTTAGTGATTTGTATTTCATTATTTGAAAACTGTTTAGTCTCATGATAGA